>NEEE01007816.1:8974-20780 GCA_002278615.1 Pogonus chalceus | reverse complement strand
AACATCGTTATAAAAAATTATATTTATTTTTAATTTTAATCATATTGTTTTTATTTTTTTTGTACTGATTATTTATTATTTTTTATATTTTTAGTTTTGATACGTTTAAAACGTAGTTTAACTTTCGTTAAATTTATTAAGTAATATAAAAATATATTAGTTTAAAAATAATTTTATTAATTATAAATTTATTATACGTAATTTTCATATTAGATGCATTAAAATAAATAAATTAATTAGTGTTAGAAATTAATTAGAATACTGGAATTATAAAAATTATAAAATAAATTTAAAATATTGGATTAATTAAGATTTATTTCATTAAACTCTCTTATTTATGTTAATTTTCATAAGAAAACTACAAATAAATAAATAAAATGTATTTAATTCTATTCAAACATCTTCTAACTATTTAAGATTAAATTTCGAAAGAAATATTAATTTGTTATAATATAAATTAGGTATAATAACTTTACCAATTATTTGTTAATAGCAATAGCAATTAAGATTATCTATATTATAATAAAATGAAATATTTTTTACGAAGAATTAACTTATCTGTTTAATATATTTATAATTTTTATGGAATTTAACAACCAAATGTTCTAGTAATATTAATAAATTGAACGACACTTGATTACAATTTATAATGTAAAAAATAATCTTTTAATGAATTATCATTTCCAAATAAACAAAAACAATATTAAATTATTTTATTATTTATTGATTTGCAACCTTTAATTAAAAATATTATATAAATATTAAGTTGGTGTTACATATAATCTACTTTTATATTAATTATAATTTTTCTGATAGAATAGTTTTTAAGAACATATCGAATTTTGGTTTTTCATTATTTGAATAAAACTAACTACCAAAATATTTTTTTTAAATATTGTTAAAAACGAATATTTTATTTAGGATTACTTAAAAATTTTGATTAAAAAAAGAAATTTAAAAAAATTATTTATAATATAATAAAAGCATATTGGTAATTACTCATTTAAAACAAGAAATAATATTTTGATTTCAATATTTAAAGAAAAAAGAGCTTGTAAAAGTAAAAATTATATATTATAAACAAATAAATTATACCTTCGAATATATTTTATTTTGTATTTCATTTAAGCTCTATAAGAAATTTCAGTTTTTAATTTTTATTTTAAATTAAAAATTTAATGATTGTTACCTGCTTTTAAAACATAAATAGTTCTTAAATTGAAATAATACAGAGAGAAATTTAAATGGAGCAATTAATATCAGAATTAAAGTTATATTCATTATTTTAGAGAATATTGAAAGAAAATTATGAAATAATTTGTAATAATAATTTGCGAATAAGATAATGCAATGAATGATTGCTGAAAACATAAAAAAGGAATAAATAATCTAGAAATACATAATATAATTTGATAATGGATTGAACAAAAAACTAGGGACAAACAGAGGTCATGGATGATAATACACGGATGCTAGGCCACTTCATTAAGTATATAAACCCGAGAATTTTCAACTAAAAGTACACTCACGGTTTTGTGTCTAATAAGAAAACATCACCATGAGGTTCACTCTTGCTTTTCTCTTGGTAGGTCTCTGCGCCTTGGCTGCTGCCACTCCAGTTAACCAATACGGAAAACAATACAAAGTTGGTAAGTACTAAATTACATTTTCTAATATTCTCAAATTATTTCTCTATTCATTCAAAGAAGAATAATTACTAATTTAATAAATTTTAATATTATAGCTGACAAGGCTTTCCTTCAAAAACAAAAGGATCTCCTCCGTCTCTTCAAATATGTTTTCCAATCCAACTACTACAAAGATCAAGCTGAAATCGCTAAAAACTGGAACTTCGAAGAACACTATGATATGTACACCCAACAAAAGTACGTAAAAGAATTCGTCCACTACTACAAGCAAGGACTCTTGCCACGTGGTGAAGTATTCTCCATCTTCTACGAAACCCACCGCGAACAAGCTATTGCCTTGTTCAATGTATTCTACTACGCCAAGGACTGGGAAACTTTCTACAAGACCGCTTGTTGGGCCCGCGAATACGTCAACGAAGGCATGTTCGTTTACGCCATGCACGTTGCCGTCCTCCATCGTGATGATACCCAAGGAATGGTCCTTCCACCAATCTATGAAATCTACCCATATTTCTTCGTCAACAGCGAAGTCATCGACAAAGCTTATGAATACAAAATGAAATATGGCGGTAACTACCAAGGACAAGATAAACAAGACAAATACTACGTCCACGCTAACTACTCCGGATGGTACTTGAACACCTACCCAGAACAACACGATTTGGCCTACTTCACCGAAGATGTTGGTTTGAACGCTTATTACTACTACTTCAATCTTGACTATCCATTCTGGATGGGAGGTGAAGAATATGGATTAAACAAAGATCGTCGTGGTGAATTATACTACTTCGTCCACCAACAACTTTTGGCCCGTTTCTACTTGGAACGTCTCTCAAACGATTACGGCAGCATCCCCGTCTTCGACTGGGAAGAACCAATCAAGACCGGATACTACCCAACCATGCGTTACCAAAACGGTCTCGAATTCCCTGTCAGACCCGCATACACCAACATCGTTTACAACCCACACAACCAAGGTTACACCTTCACCGCTGAAGACAACCAATTCTTAGTTCAACAAATCGAAGATTACGAACGTAGAATCCGTGACGCTATCGATCTTGGATTCGTCATCACTGAAGATGGTAAGAAGATCAACTTATACGAAGAACATGGTTTCGATCTTTTAGGACAAATCATCGAATCCAACCCTGATTCTGTCAACAACCGTTTCTACGGATACTTGCAAGTGATCGCCCACCAAGTTCTTGGATACTCTGCTCATCCAGTCCATGCTTACAAAGTTCACCCAAGTGCCTTAGAACACTTCGAAACCGCTCTCCGTGACCCAATCTTCTACCAATTCTACAAGCGTATCACCTACTACTTCTTGCAATACAAGAGCCATTTACCACACTACACCCGCGAACAATTGAACTTCCCAGGTGTCAAGGTTGAAAATGTCCATGTTGATAAACTCGTCACCTACTTCGACAAATACGATTTCGAACTCACCAACGCTTTGTACGTTAACGAACAAGAATACGAACAAGACAACTTCCAAGTCTGGGCCCGCCAATACCGTCTTAACCACAAACAATTCTCATACAAAATCAATGTACAATCCGACAAGGCTAGCGATGTCGTTGTCCGTGTCTTCTTGGGACCCAAATACGATGAACAAGGTCATGAAATCCCATTGAACGAAAACCGTGTCAACTTCGTTGAATTCGACAAATTCGTCTACACCCTCCAAGCTGGTAAGAACACCATTGAACGCAACAGCCAACAAACTGAAACCGTCCGTGACCGTACCTCATACCGTGCTCTCTACCAACACGTTATGGCTGCTTTGGAAGGCCAAGAAGAATTCCACTTAGACATGTCTGAAGCTCACAACGGATTCCCAACCCGCTTCATGCTCCCAATGGGCAAAGTTGGTGGTCAAGTATACCAATTCTACGTATACGTCAGCCCCTACACCAAGAAGGTTGAACACACCTACGACAATGTCATCTCTGCTGGAGTTGGCAGTGGCTCTCGCTACATCGATGATTTGCCTTTCGGATATCCATTCGACCGTCAAATCGATCACGAACACGAATTCTACGTACCAAACTCATATTTCGAAGATGTTGTCATCTTCCACAAAACCGAAAAGGAAATCAACGCTGCTCACTAATTTATTGACTATTGCAATGTTTAAATGACAACGATACAGATTTTTTTATTCCAACTTTTATAGCAACTATTTCTATAACATTCTGGCTATGGATCTGTAATTTATCTGTAATATTTAGTTTTAGTTCTTAATAAATAAAACGTCTTTTTGACAAAAACCTTTTCTTTTATTCAACAAGTCTTTATAAAATAACACCTAAACCTGTCCCTTTATAATGGCGAACAAAGTTACTAAATATTTATTCTATTATGAGAAAATATGTGTTTAAATATTTTATTTCAAATATAGATGGTTTTAAATTATTTTAAAATTTAATGCTACACAAGACATTGTATTATAAAATTATTTGTTTGATTTTAAAACAATAAATTTATAAGTAATATTATTAAAAGTGTAACTTTATTTAAATTACATTACTTGTATCATTTGTTACTATGAATAAAAATAGAATTCCTGTTTTAATTTATAAACTCATTACTTTTAAAAACTATTTGAAGAACATGTCTTATTGTTTTACAACAATTATAAAATTATAACCACTATTGTATTATTATGAATGTTGTACAAATAATCTGTTATTTATAAATATTTCAAATTACTTCTTGATATTGTACGAATTATTGTTTCAATTAAATTTAAAACAATCATGATATAAATTTTGTCTATCAAAAAATCTTACAAGTTTTTAATAGTTCTTTAATACTTAAATATATTTAATATAATTGTATAAATATAATTGAATCTCTATCTGAGCTACAAGTGAACAAATATTTATTTAAAATTATATAAGTATGATTTTCTATCAGCAGAAGTACCTACATTAAGAAATATTTAATTTGTAAAGTGTCCAACTTGTCCATAATATTTTATTAATATCAACTTTGAATTGAAAATTGTTGAATTACAAATTAAAATTTATAGTTATACAAAATAAAGCTTTTTTTTTTCGACTATTATTTTAATAAAATCTTATAATCTTTAGAATGATTATTTACTTATCCATTTAATCAATTGTTTCTTTTATAAATTTGATTTTTTTTCTTATAATATAATTCAAATAGTAGTATAATTTCTTTATTCTAGATTGAAAATAAATTAAAGTCACAATTTTACATTTAAATATTTTTTTATTTACCTTAATTAAATTTTAATAGAAATTTTCTTCTACAAACTAAAAATTTATAATAGTAAAATAATAAAATTTACAAAAGATGTTCAGAAAATCATAAGAAAATATATTTCTAAGTTTTGATAAGTAATTTAATCATAATTTTTTTTATCGGATTAGTTTTTAGTTAATTTAATCCAAAATATTTCTACTTAAGGCTTGACGGTATTGTTTCGTATATTTTAATAAATAATAATTTAAACAATCAGTTAATAGTTTTAATAAATTAACAATAATAAAAGTTATTGGCATTGATAATAAAAATCATTCTAGTTTTTATACGTGAAGATAATTTTACGAAAAAAATCAAATATATAATATAACATTTTATCCTAATGTATGAATTTATAAATAAAGTAGTTGATAAAAAATAATATAGCAACAAATAGTTTTTATAATTTATTTTTATAAATCTTTATAGAAAAAAACTTTATACGATATAAATATAATTTGATTTATATCTAAATAAACCCTTCTAATTTAATAAAAATTCAAACAATATATACTTTTTTAAATAAACTTTATATTAAATGCGAATTTTGATTTAAAACAAAAAATAATTAATTTAAACATTCGATATTTTCCAATTTTTAACTTACTTTTATATTTAAGAAATCAGTTTCAAAAATAATTAAAATTTGATTTATAAATTTATGACGGAATATTTTTAATAATTAGTGTAATTAGATATTTTTAGAATATTAATTAAATCATCGGCACAAAAATCAAATTAATTAATAAGTTAGATATAATGATTAAATAAACTATATTTTTATGATATCATATTAAGTTATAAATATATATTCATCTAATGTCATTCAAATAAAAAAATATTAAAAAGAAAATTAAAAAGTAATTCAAATTTGAATAATAAATTAAACAAAAAATGATAATAATATGATAAGAAGGTGGAAAAATGTATAACAAAAAATAGCTAAGCAACAATCAGAAGGTTAAAGATTACAAACGGATCTTAGGTCAGTAAAATTAGTATAAAAGCTGAAAGAATCGCAGCAAAAGGCACACTCACGGTTTTGTGTCTAATAAGAAAACATCACCATGAGGACTAGTATTGCTTTGATCTTCGTCGGCCTCTGCGCCTTGGCTTATGCCACTGAATACAAAGTAGACCAATATGGACAACACTACAAAGTTGGTATGTACAAAAATTCATTTCAAATAATAAATTACATATTAACTCATAAACTTTAAATATTATAGCTGACAAGGTGTTCCTTCAAAAACAAAAGGATCTCCTCCGTCTCTTCAAATTTGTTTTCCAATCTAACTACTACAAGGACCAAGCTGAAATCGCCAAACAATGGAACTTCGAAGAACACTATGATATGTACACCCAACAAAAGTACGTAAAAGAATTCGTCCACTACTACAAGCAAGGACTCTTGCCACGTGGTGAAGTATTCTCCATCTTCTACGAAACCCACCGCGAACAAGCTATTGCCTTGTTCAATGTATTCTACTACGCCAAGGACTGGGAAACTTTCTACAAGACCGCTTGTTGGGCCCGCGAATACGTCAACGAAGGCATGTTCGTTTACGCCATGCACGTTGCCGTCCTCCATCGTGATGATACCCAAGGAATGGTCCTTCCACCAATCTATGAAATCTACCCATATTTCTTCGTCAACAGCGAAGTCATCGACAAAGCTTATGAATACAAAATGAAATATGGCGGTAACTACCAAGGACAAGATAAACAAGACAAATACTACGTCCACGCTAACTACTCCGGATGGTACTTGAACACCTACCCAGAACAACACGATTTGGCCTACTTCACCGAAGATGTTGGTTTGAACGCTTATTACTACTACTTCAATCTTGACTATCCATTCTGGATGGGAGGTGAAGAATATGGATTAAACAAAGATCGTCGTGGTGAATTATACTACTTCGTCCACCAACAACTTTTGGCCCGTTTCTACTTGGAACGTCTCTCAAACGATTACGGCAGCATCCCCGTCTTCGACTGGGAAGAACCAATCAAGACCGGATACTACCCAACCATGCGTTACCAAAACGGTCTCGAATTCCCTGTCAGACCCGCATACACCAACATCGTTTACAACCCACACAACCAAGGTTACACCTTCACCGCTGAAGACAACCAATTCTTAGTTCAACAAATCGAAGATTACGAACGTAGAATCCGTGACGCTATCGATCTTGGATTCGTCATCACTGAAGATGGTAAGAAGATCAACTTATACGAAGAACATGGTTTCGATCTTTTAGGACAAATCATCGAATCCAACCCTGATTCTGTCAACAACCGTTTCTACGGATACTTGCAAGTGATCGCCCACCAAGTTCTTGGATACTCTGCTCATCCAGTCCATGCTTACAAAGTTCACCCAAGTGCCTTAGAACACTTCGAAACCGCTCTCCGTGACCCAATCTTCTACCAATTCTACAAGCGTATCACCTACTACTTCTTGCAATACAAGAGCCATTTACCACACTACACCCGCGAACAATTGAACTTCCCAGGTGTCAAGGTTGAAAATGTCCATGTTGATAAACTCGTCACCTACTTCGACAAATACGATTTCGAACTCACCAACGCTTTGTACGTTAACGAACAAGAATACGAACAAGACAACTTCCAAGTCTGGGCCCGCCAATACCGTCTTAACCACAAACAATTCTCATACAAAATCAATGTACAATCCGACAAGGCTAGCGATGTCGTTGTCCGTGTCTTCTTGGGACCCAAATACGATGAACAAGGTCATGAAATCCCATTGAACGAAAACCGTGTCAACTTCGTTGAATTCGACAAATTCGTCTACACCCTCCAAGCTGGTAAGAACACCATTGAACGCAACAGCCAACAAACTGAAACCGTCCGTGACCGTACCTCATACCGTGCTCTCTACCAACACGTTATGGCTGCTTTGGAAGGCCAAGAAGAATTCCACTTAGACATGTCTGAAGCTCACAACGGATTCCCAACCCGCTTCATGCTCCCCATGGGCAAAGTTGGTGGTCAAGTATACCAATTCTACGTATACGTCAGCCCCTACACCAAGAAGGTTGAACACACCTACGACAATGTCATCTCTGCTGGAGTTGGCAGTGGTACTCGTTACATTGATGATTTGCCTTTCGGATATCCATTCGACCGTCAAATCAAATACGAACACGAATTCTACGTACCAAACTCTTATGTTGAAGATGTTGTCATCTTCCACAAAACCGAGAGTGAAATCAACGCTGCTCACTAAATTATTGACCATTGCAATGTTTAAATGACAACGATACAGATTTTTATATCAACTACTTTAGCAACTGTTTTTACGACAACCTGGCTATGAATCTGTAAATTATTTTGTTTAGTTATTAGAATTTAGTTTTAGTAATAAATATATTTCATAAAAATATACAAAAATCTTTTAATCAAACTTCCTTTCCTCCAATACTGAAATCATTTCATTAAAGTTTATTTGAAAATTATTTAATTCATATAAATTAAATACAAAATATATATTATTTGTTCAAAAATTTTCATGTTCTTTCATATTTAATGAAATAGTCACGGCAAATATCTTAAATCTACTTAATTAAATACATAGTATTAATCTATTTTTGTTACTCTTTAACTACAAATTTCAATAAATACGGATATTACCTTATTGTTTTACGAAAAAAATTAAATGAAAAGAATTGTTCAACTTTTGAAAAATGAGAATATTTGCTATTTGACTACTAAGCTACTTAAATATCTTTAAATTAACATAAATAATAAATAAATATAACGACAAATAACAACGATAAATGTAAAAAAATAATTTTGCATAATTGAAAACTCATATTAACTTACATATATATTTTAACATCTGTTTAATTTAAATATTATTAGATTTAATTTATCAGCAACATTCATCTATTTATCAAAAAAATGAAAGTTTTAGCAGCCAATCTGCAAATTTAAGTATTTACAATGAAAATATAGAAAATGGTATTTTACATAAAAATAAATATATACAGAGACAATTTTATGGTATATTCAAGCATCAGAGTATTGTTATAATTCGCTAATAGTCTTTAATGAGTGATTACTATTTTAATTTTTTTTATTTTTTATTGTAATTATGATACTCATCACCTGTATAATAAATTTTATCATCTATATGGTTACTATTAGGGATGTTACGGAGCTTCGATTCCGATTCCGATATGTCGAAACATCCGATTGTTATTACAACTCTGGTTCCGACTTCGGCTCCGAAACTTTTAAATCGGAGGTTTTAATCGGAGGTCTAATCTATGACACTTAATGAAATAGATTAAATGAAGACAAAGCTGCGAAGCTTTTGTTTATTAAATATAATATTCCACCTTTAGAGTCAATTCATTTGATTTAATTTGCTAACTGTTATTGAAAATATGTTAGTTTTGATTTTCCTCGCCTGTGTAGATTTATTATTTTCTAATTAAAATAAAAGAATTTAACTGAATATTGTTTTTATTTGCCCTTAAAACATATCTCTTCTGCCACCACCTGTGACACTGCCTCCGACTCCGATTTCGGTACCGACTCCGATAAACCAAATTCAAAAACTCCGACTCCGACTTTGGTTCCGATAAAACCACTTCCGTTATAGCTATTGAAGACGATTAGCGAATTTTAACAATACTCTGATGGTTGTATTTACCATAAAATTTTCTCTGTGTAAGATTTGATTCAAATTATTTAATTTTATATTCAAGGGTTACTTATAAAAAGTAATTTTAGATTAGAATTAATGATAAATATTTGTATTTGCTCAAACTTTTAAAATAAATTGTAACTTATTTGATCTGTTCTATATCCATTATATTGTTTTTTAATATTTTATTTAATAAATTATATTTACAAACAAAATATAATATTTTAACTTTTTGAAATAATTTATTAATTTATAAAAAATATTTGCTTCTTATTATTAATAAAAAATATAAGCAAAAAGATTATTGATTTACATTAATAAAAAATATTTCGAATTTATCTTGAATAATAGTATAATTCCATATATGTGTAATAGAAAAAAAATATGTTCAAATTTTGAACTCTTAAGATTTTTAAAACGCACGTTAAGTCTATAAGATAATTATTGATTCCTAGATTGTTTTATAAAATATGAATAATCAAGAAATATATATTTGTCAAAAAATAAAGGGAGAGCCATAGTTGTTCTAAGTTTACACACACAGCTCATATTTAAAAATTATATGACTATATTAATTAATTAATAATAAATGATTTGACAAAACGTTTTTTCAAGTAATGAATTATTGTTCGAATATAATATTGGAAGATTTCATTTAATTATACATTTTAAATATAACTTTAGTATTATGACAACAATTTTCCATTTAAAATTATTAATACTATTAATTAATTTATAAATATTTTAAATCAATAGCTATTTTTAAAACAAATTTATTTTTTGTTATAAACTTTTATAAATAGATAAAACAAACAATGGAAAATTATATTTTCTTGCACTAATATGTATTCTCCACCGAAAATTGCAATTTTAAATGTTATGATTAAATTATTCATTAATAAAACACAAATTTAAAGAATTGGCACTATTTTGCAAATATGAAAATTTATAAAAGAATAACCAGATATTTCGAATTATCATGTTAAAATAATGTAAACTATATTATTATTATCATATTTTCGTATTAATTAACAAATTTAATTAATGCAAATAAAAAAGTACTATCTAAATTTATGAAGACTAATAGATTAGTAGCCAAAAATTTGATATTTTATTCAAATTCATACATAACTCACATGAAAAATAAAATAAAAATTGATATCAATGTCAAATATTAAATAAATATTGGGTTAATGACCAAAGAAAGGATCTAAAAAGGGAGACAATTAAACTTTTCTGATGCAATAACCACTTTTTTCAAAGTATATAAGCCGCGCGTTTCGTTGTTGAAAGCATACCGAGGTACATCGCCTTCAGGGAACAAACATGAGGACAACAATTGCTTTACTCTTGGTGGGCCTTTGCGCCTTTGCCTTCGCAGAAGAAATTAAACTTAACCAATATGGAAAACAATACAGAGTCGGTAAGTTCACATTTTATTTAATAAATTAAATATTCTATTATTATTATTATTTTTATTAAGAAAATGCGTGCAAATAGTTATTAATAATAATTACATTATGTTACAGCTGACAAAGTTTTCCTCGAAAAACAAAAGAACGTACTCCGTCTTTTCCAAAACATTCTCCAACAAAATGTTAACCAAGATCAAGTAAAAGTTGCCAACGCATACAACATCGAACAAAACTTGGACAAATACACCAACCAACAAGTGGTCAGAAGATTCGCCCAATTGTACCAACAAGGTTTATTACCAAGAGGTGAAGTCTTCAGCGTTATGTACGAACAACACAGACAACAAGCTGTTGCCTTAACTCAAGTTTTGTACAACGCCAAGGACTGGGAAACATTCTACCAAACCGCTTGCTGGGCCCGTGAAAATGTCAACGAAGGTATGTTCGTCTATGCCATGCACATCGCTGTTCTCCACCGCCAAGACACCCAAGGAATCGTCTTACCAGCCATCTATGAAATCTACCCATACTACTTTGTCAACAGCGAAGTCATCGACAAAGCTTATGAAATTAAGATGAAATATGGTGGTAACTACCAAGGACAAGACAAACAACAAGTATACTACGTACAAGCTAACTACTCCGGATGGTACATGAACGCCAACCCAGAACAATACGATTTGGCTTACTTCACTGAAGATGTTGGTTTGAACGCCTACTATTACTATTACAACATGGATTATCCTTCCGTTTTGGGTGGTGAAGAATACGGATTAAAC
>NEEE01007769.1:2379-13628 GCA_002278615.1 Pogonus chalceus | reverse complement strand
AAATATTAGAATGTTATTCGTTTTTTTATAAATATAAATAACAATACTTCATTTATTCTGAAGAAGTGACAAAATAAGTTCAAAAAAACGAATAAATAATGGAAAAATTGTATTCTAAACTATAGAAAATTAAGATAAAGATCTAGAATTATTAATTTTATAAGTATAAGCGTTTTACCATGATGTACAAGTTTAAATAAAGGCATAAATCTGTATTATAATCAAATTAAAGTAGTAAAAATGAAGATAAAATTAAATCGTGTACGTAAAACTGGTTCTAAACTTCAATAATAAACTAGTGAAGTTAGAGAAGTTTATTTCCGACATTCTGTCATTCTAACTTCGCAAAATAACATGTGAAAAAAATTTCTATAATCAAATTGCACAATTATTCAACTTTTGATATTTTTAATACATACATCCTAAATTTCAGTATAAAATAATGGTTTGTACTAAATAATTCAATATAATTATTAAAAACTAAAGAAATACGCCTTAAATTACATACCTAACCTGCAAATATTTGAATTATGAAACACTTCCAGGCAGGCGGTGCAATTATAGCTGGTCTAGGCCTTGCGGTCGTTGGATTCACTGGAAGATACATTTTACGCCAAATGCCAAATATTTCAAAAACTGTTAACGAAGCTGTTAAAAATTTACCGAAATTCGATGCGGAAAGTATGGCAAACGCGAAATATTATAAAGGAGGATTTGATCCTAAAATGAATCGGCGGGAGGCTGCGTTAATACTTGGTATGTTTTAATTGATTATTATTAATAATTAAGTTGTTCAATGTAATTGTTGTGCAGGTATAAGCCCGTCCGCTAATAAATCGAAAGTTAAAGATGCGTTTAAGAAAGTAATGGCAGCAAATCATCCCGATAGAGGCGGTTCACCGTATATTGCATCGAAAATAAACGAAGCTAAAGATTTCATGGAGAAAAACAGTAGTTGATGTAATTATGTATGAATTTTAGTTTTTATTTTAAATTTCCAAAGCTTGATGTACATAATATATAAATAAAAGTAAATATATATAGTATATGTATATAAAAAAAGTCATGCATATGACTAGATTTGTACAATTAAATTGTACAACGCCTGCTTTGACTAGAAATATTTAACTACGTATTCCTGTTCCATTTTTAGTTGCATGTTCTTTACGTAATTTTGTAATCAGTTTATTTGATAATGAGCCTGGTATTTTAAATATATCCTAGAACATTAATATTTATAATAATGTTAGGAATTTTTTTTAATAAAACTTACTTGCATAAAATCATGGCATTTTAACACGTATGATCCTTTTATCATAGCTTTAAAGCAATCGATTAATGATGGCAGATCTGTACATTTTAAAATTTCTAACCTATGTTTATTTATTAACGTCAGAGCTACTCTAAATAATATCTTAGAGCCTTCAAAAAATAAACAATCCCAAATTCGTAAAACAGTCTAAAAAATTACAATTGTTATAGATAATTTTCCCTAATTTTTAAATTAAAACTTAAGAAATAAATAATTTAATATACGCCCGTAACGAATTTCGTGGTGGTTGTTCGTTACGCTATAATTCGCAATAATAAACAAAAATACTAACTTCAGTTGGAAGAACTTCCGCGTACAGACAAACAAACCATTTTGTTGTAAGTACAGCCCATGGCACACCTAGACTTTCAATATGAGCATGCACCTCGGGATCTCTCATTAATACTAATTGACTTAAAACTTCAATATCTGTAATTAACCCTGACATTGTAATGATATAATACTTCGGTAATATTTGTTCAACTAGAATTTTTAATAACCAAAATGCAGATTCTTCATTTTTAGTAGCAAGTAATAGTAACCCTATAAAAAACAATTGAATTTATCTTTTGTTTTTTTGTAGTTAGCAATTGTTTTATGCAGTACTAACCTACTATATAATTCAGTCCTTGACAGTACCCGACTTCTGGATTATGATGTGCATATGCGACTAATACATTGTATAATTGTTCGGGTAACTCAATACAACTATTAAAAAAAATATTATCTGGAAATGTACGTGGAATATCAGTTTTAATAGTATCAATAACACTTTGCTTTGGCGATTGTTGTTTTAACATATTGTAAAAATCAGATGTTTCATTTTTTAATTCATTTGCGCCAGATACAAACATCCATATTTCATTTCTATGTTCGCTTGGAACACCTTTACGTATATAACGCTTTAATTTATTATTCTTTTTTATTCTTTGTACATTTTTCATGAGATCATTCCATTTTTTACTCCGTCTAGCAAGTACTTTGAGGTAGGTAGACATAAAATCGTCGAAAATTTGAACATTAAAACTACTTGATCGTTCGAATCCATATTCGTCAACCCGACTTTTAAAAAAATATATAAATTAACCTCAAAAATTATTTATTTATGTATAAATAATACCTGAATGATGAGGTTGCCATTTTTTAGTACAAAAATAATTAAAATATTAATTAATATTACACTAAAACTTAAAGTAAATATAAATATTTAATTATTCGCATTGTGATTCACACAACTGCAAATACTTATGGCGTAAAAGCCACGAGGGCCTTGAGATAAACGTCAATATATAAAGAAATATACGACAATAATAAATAATTTGATCGAATCACTTAAACTCATTTTATAATAATCAAATTGAAAGTAATTTATTTAAATTAATCATATCATTTATTATCAATTGATTTTATAAAAGTTAATATTAATAATGAGCATTTATTTAATTAGTTTCTTAATTAGATCAATTTTAAAATGTATATTCAAATATAAATAAATTATTTTGATGTATTAAACATATTTTATTTAAGATTTTCATTAATTTTTAAAATCCTGCGCGGTTTTTTCGATTTGTTAGGAACTTTGTTGTTGAATTGTTGGATCATTGTATCAATGTTCCCAATGTTTAATATTTAAGATAATAATTTATTTTTAAGATTTCTATATGTATTAAGCGTTTATTTATAATTGGAAGATTAAATAAATTTGATTTTTAAATATTAAGCGCATATGTTTTATAGAATAATAGTTGGAATATAATATTTGGAATATATCTGGAGCAAGTTATGTAAATAACAATATATTGGGAACAGTTTTTTGTGAAAAAAATTGAAATTATACTTAGTAACAGAAATAAATTGAAAACTTCAATTTTATAAAACAATTGTTAATGACAATGTCAAAATTTTTGCTTCCCCAAATTTAAATTCCATAAACAGCAAAATTACATTGTTGCTGACTTCTTGCTGTTGTTCAATGACAAATATTTTAGTGACATTTACACTGAAAACGTGGTATTATTGTTAGTCCTTTGAAGTCTTTTAACGTGCTAAAGCCATGGCTGCGGAGCAGGAACAATTCCGCCAGCTTTTAACAACACTTTTATCAACAGATAATGATGTTCGAACACAAGCAGAGGTATGTAATTTATTTATTAATGTATAATCTTTTAAATAATATAAAAATGTCATTGCTTCATTCAATCATTTTTTATTAATGCGCAAATAATTCCTGAATCTACATGCTGACAACGTGTGTTCAAGCTGTCCAGAATGATAATTCCTCGCCAATGAGTCATTATGCGATTTTTTTTGTTATTATTTCGACCGTTGACCTTGACCATACAACGAATAATTCCATGTGCTTCTTGTTGAAAAATTTTATTACGATGTTAAAAAATTTATGTTATATGCGTATAATAATACACGCTTAAATTTTACCGGGAAAATTCCCGCTTTTCATCTGTAAACACTAATTTTCAAATTAATTTATTCCACATGGTCTACAGTCATTTTGCGACCTCAATTTATTACATATTTTATAGAAAATGATACTATTTTTTATTCCGATAATATATTGCTTTGTTAACGCATTTAATATAAAATTTTCCATTACTTGAAAATTTTTTTAAATTGTTTTGATTTTAACTTTTATTGTTTATTAAATATATGTATAAATATTTAACGTCTTCCATTTTTATATGACACACTTATAATTATATCTTTTGATTCATAATTGTACGGAGAATTATTTTTAAACTGAATTATTTAGAAAAATATTTATAGAAACTGATATATAAACATTTATAAAATAGGAAGCCTACGGCAATTTACCAGTTGAATCAAAAGTTACTCATCTACTTGCGGCAATCCACAATGCAGCCATCGGTGAAGAAGCCAGACAAATGTCCGCTGTGTTATTGAGACGATTATTCTCTAGCGAATTTCAAGAGTTTTACCCAAAATTACCGGTCGAATCTCAGGTACAACTGAAAGAACAAATCATACTTGCTGTACAGCAAGAACAAAGTGATCAATTACGTAGAAAAGTATGCGAAGTTATCGCTGAAGTTGCTCGTAATTTAATTGATGAAGATGGCAATAATCAGTGGCCTGAATTTTTACAATTTCTATTTCAATGTGCAAATGCACCGAATATACAATTGAAAGAATCAGCTTTGCGTATTTTTGCGGCTGTACCCGGTGTTTTTGGCAATCAACAAACTAATTATTTAGATCTTATTAAACAAATGTTGCAACAATCTTTAATGGCTCAGGATAGCTATGAAGTTAGATTCCAAGCTGTTCGGGCCGTTGGTTCTTTCATACTTTTACATGATAAAGAAATGCCTATTCTTAAACATTTCGCTGATTTATTACCGACCATGATGCAAGTTACTATGGAAAGCATTGAAAAACAAGACGACGATGGATTACTTAAAGTTTTAATCGACTTAGCTGAAACAACACCGAAATTTTTAAGACCACAATTACAGCAAATTTTTGAAGTTTGTATGAAGGTAAGTTTTTTTTTGTATCTGATTTTTTGTCGGAAGTTAGTAGAGCGTAACAAAAATTTGATACATCATTCAAATTTCATAGCATTAGACAGCAAAAAAAAAAAGTTTTAATATAAAATTATTCATTAATCTATCTGTTATATTTTTTTTTTTGTAATAATTAACGTTTTTATCTCTTTGAATTTTTTGTCGCCCGGATCTTACAGTTATAATATTATCTAAAATTAAATAATATTCGATAAAAACTTTCAGGTCAAGTTGAAAGATCTACTTTTATTTGTTTTAAAATTATTGAAAATAATTTTATTTTGTTTTTACAATTGTAAATATTTACCTTTCAGGTATTTAGTGACGCTGAAAATTTAGACGGTTGGCGCCATATGGCCCTAGAAGTAATGGTAACATTAGCTGAAACCGCGCCAGGTATGGTGCGTAAAACAGCCGATAAATACGTACAAGCCTTAATCCCACTTGTACTGACAATGATGACTGACATTGAGGAGGACAATAATTGGGGAACATGTGACGAAATAATCGAAGACGACAATGACAGTAATAATGTTGTTGCTGAATCAGCATTAGACCGTTTAGCTTGCGGACTTGGTGGTAAAATGGTTTTACCATTAATCGTTCAAAATATCCCAGCGATGTTATCAAACCCTGATTGGAAATACCGCCACGCTGCTTTAATGGCAATTTCAGCAGCTGGAGAAGGTTGCCATAAATTAATGGAAGATATCCTTCCAAATATCATGGATGGAGTGCTACAATATTTACAAGATCCACACCCTAGAGTTCGATACGCGGCTTGTAACGCAATCGGCCAAATGTCGACAGATTTTGCTCCGATTTTCGAAAAGAAATTCCATGACCGCGTAGTTCCTGGTTTATTAATGGTTTTAGATGATAACGCGAACCCTAGGGTACAAGCTCATGCCGGTGCAGCTTTGGTCAATTTCTCCGAAGATTGTCCAAAACAAATTTTAACACAATATTTAGATGGTATTATGGGTAAATTAGAAGCCATCTTAAGTGCTAAATTTAAAGAATTAGTCGAAAAAGGTACTAAATTAGTTCTCGAACAAGTCGTAACTACAATTGCATCAGTTGCTGATACATCCGAAAAGGAATTCGTAACTTATTACGATCGATTGATGCCTTGTTTAAAATATATCATTCAAAACGCAAATACAGATGAGTTAAAAATGTTAAGAGGCAAAACAATTGAATGCGTATCTCTAATTGGATTAGCTGTCGGTCCTGATAAATTCATGAGTGATGCTAGCGAAGTTATGGATATGTTATTAAAAACACATACTGAAGATTTACCCGACGATGATCCTCAAACTAGTTATTTAATCTCGGCTTGGTCAAGAATTTGCAAAGTTTTGGGCAAGAGATTCGAACAATATTTGCCTTTGGTGATGGGACCCGTGTTGCGCACTGCTGCGATGAAACCAGAAGTTGCTTTGCTGGATAATGATGACATGCAAAGTGTGGAGGGAGATGTAGACTGGCAATTTGTATCATTAGGTGAACAACAAAATTTCGGTATAAGAACCGCTGGGTTGGAAGATAAAGCAAATGCGTGTGTTATGTTGGTTTGTTACGCTAGAGAACTCAAAGAAGGTATAATTAATTATTTTATTTATTTATTAATTAATTAATTTGAATGTTTTTTGTCGCAGGTTTTGCGGAATATGCTGAAGAAGTCGTTAAATTAATGGTGCCAATGTTGAAATTTTATTTCCATGATGGCGTGCGATCAGCGGCTGGTGAATCACTTCCATATCTTTTGGATTGTGCCAAAATTAAAGGCCCACAATATGTTAAAGTACGAATATAATTCAATCAAATTTAAAATAAATTATTAATTATTCTTTTAATTTATTTTTCCAGGGTATGTGGGATTACATTTGTCCAGAATTAATGAAAGCCATCGACACAGAACCGGAAAGTGAAGTAATGATGGAATTAATGCATTCCTTAGCTCAGTGTATTGAAACTTTAGGAAATGGTTGTCTCACAGAAGAAGCGATGACTGAATTACTCCGTATTCTCGATAAAATGCTTAAAGAACATTTTGAGAGAGCACAAGATAGAATGAAAAAACATCTTGACGAAGATTACGATGAAGTAAGTACTTTTTTATGTTTATTAAACATCTAAATATAAATATAATTTAATATGTAATGTAATATAATAGGATGTTTATGAAATTTAAAAGTATATTGTCATTTGTGGATGACTAATTTAATTAAGTTTTGATACGATAATCACGTAATACTATTTATATTTATCTTTTCTTTGTTGTTAACTACTATATTATTGTCGTTTTATTTTTAAACATTCCCATCCTTTTAATAGAATTATTAAATATAAAAATAAATACATTTATTTATTATTTTGAAAAGTTTCCATTGAAATTATTTAAATGTTATTTTGGAAACTTTACAATCGGGACTGAATCCAAATTAGAAATATTACAAAACCACCGCGAAAATGGAAGCATCCCATATATAGTTCATGGCCACCTGTTTAACATTCCGATGTCGTTATGTTTATGATATTTTTAAAATATTTTTATTTTGTTTTTATTAGGTTGTTGAAGAGCAACTCGAAGACGAAGAAAACGAAGATATATACTTCTTATCAAAAATCGCAGATGTAATCCACGCTTTATTTATGTCATACAAAATAGCTTTCCTCCCATATTTCGATCAAATTTGTGGTCATTTCGTGCAATTATTAGGCCCAGAAAGGGCTTGGTCAGATCACCAATGGGGATTGTGTATATTTGATGATGTAATCGAATTTTCCGGTCCACAATGTGTTAAATACCAGAGTATATTCCTACAGCCTTTAGCCACATATGTAGCCGATAAAAGTCCCGAAGTGCGACAAGCAGCCGCTTATGGCTGGGGAGTTTTAGCACAATTTGGCGGTGATCAATTCGCCGGCGAATGCGCTAAAGCTTTACCGATATTATTAGAAGTAATAAACGATCCAGAAAGTAGATCAATCAAAAATGTATGCCCCACCGAAAACGCAATATCAGCCGTTACAAAAATATTAAAATATAACAGCAGTCAAGTAAAAGTTATCGACGATTTAATATTAATGTGGTTAAATTGGTTACCAGTCGTCGAAGACGATGATGAAGCGCCACACGTTTATGGATATTTATGTGATTTGATTGAAGCTCATCATCCCGTCGTTTTGGGACCAAATAATCAGAATTTACCACGTTTGATTGGTATATTTAGTGAAGCTTTCTTTAGAGAAGTTGTTGAAGCAGTACATCCCGTTGGAATAAGAATGTGTAATATTGTGCGGCAAGTGCAAAGTAATGAAACGATGTTCCAAACCTGCATTGCTGCACTTACACCTGATCAACAACAAGCGTTACATGCAGCTTTACAGACACCGGCCGTCGTTGCTAATTAAATAATAACAACATCCACAATAGATATATTAAGCGGCTGTCCCTGCTTATTTTATCATAAAAATAATTAAAAATTACGTATGTGAAATTTTTATTTAAATGATTTTTTGTTAAATAAATATATTTCTGATAAATTAAGCATGGATATCTACACTTTAATAACACTCTGTGTAGCGTAGACCATATTTACATTTATTGTTATAAATAATAATATTGAATAATAATGAGATCAACATACCTAAGTATTGTTTAGGTAAGCGTTTTAATCTTCCAGTGTTTAAATTTATTTGTATATAATAAATTTTGAGACAATGAAAGCAAATGATACAGTTTTCAATCACGTTTACTCTTTAAAATTATAATAATAATACACTTGATATAAAATGTTTATCATTATTTGCCAATGTGATACTTTTGGAATAGGCATATTCTAAAATAAATATTTTTCTGTAAAACTAATTATTACTTTTTTTTATATACCTTTTCACACAACGCTCTACGGTATTACACTAGCAATATTCTCTAGATTTATAAACTTGTAAACGATTTTAGGTGTTAAATTTATTATAATTCTGTTTATTTATAGATATTCAAGAAATGGGTGACAATTTATCAACTGAGAAGAATGTTTTCCAAAATTTTTGAACTGTACATATATTTCTAAGAAGTTTGTTATATGAATAACTTAAATAATGTTCGAATAAATTATCTTTTGTAAACATATTACGAGTTGAAATAAAACATTTAAAAACACTATGCTTGTATTATAATTATCTTTCAAACTGGTATAAATACCTTAAAATAACTAGAAAAACATCAATACGTTGATGAAATTGGTGTTTTGTGCAATGATTAAAATTTCGTAATGTATCCTTAAAAAATCTCCAGTTTTCGTTGTTGAAACTTCGGAGATGAAATTATTTTATTCAAAAAATATTTTTACATAAAAGAAAAACCATATACGTAACGTAAATCTTAAAAAAATTAGTCACTTTCATCTTTATCATGTCTTCGGCTCTTCTTTTTCCTGTGAGAACGATGACTTGGTGATCTAGATCGACTTTTATGACGTCTGGATCGACTACGCGACCGTTCTCTCCGGTGTGATCTTTCTCTGTGACGATCTGGTTTCTCAGATCTGCTTCTACTACTTTCTCTTATGGGAGATTCTTCCCTGTCTCTTTCTCTTTCACGATCTCGCCTTTCGTAGTCTTCTGGTGGAGGCTCTTGGTATGGTGGAGGTACCATCGTTGGGGGACCCATATTACTTCCAAGAGGGGGGATAACGGCAGGACCAGGTGTAAGCTCTTTTATTTCAGTTGGAACCCAATTTGGATTAGGTGCATTCGGATTCCACTGACAATCTTGAGTTGGTTCATAACCACCGTAATATGGTTCAGGTTCCGGGTTGAAAAAATCACCTTGATAGTTATCAAAACCTGGAGGAGGCATCGACATGTCAGCCCCATCGAAGCCTCCAGGAGGAGGGACTGACATATCTGGAAAACCGCCTGGTTTTCGACTATATTCCCTTCGATCTGCGGTCATCACAGGGATAACATTTTCTTTTGGAGGTGTTGTTTTTAAAGTCGTCGCTTCCATACCTCTTCGACTGGCTAAGCCTGTATTTCCACCAATTACATCAATAGAACCCGTCATTCTTCGTCCTGGTGGAGGCCCTGCTTTACGAGGACCAGTAAAATTACCAGAATATTTACTATTATCATTAGTTATACTTGTAGGAGCACGCGGTAGTCCAATACTATTCATAGGAGTCATTAATCCAACACCAGATTCATGTACGCGCATACGCTTTTGACGCTCACAATACGCCCGCCAAGTATCTTCATTAAAACCGTAATTAAAATAATCAGTTATATCCGCACCTGGTTTCCGCCATGGCTTATCTTCTAACGAATCTAAATTATACTCTTGCGCCGATACACCATTAATTGTACCGATTGTTTCAAATTCATCTATTGAAAATTTCCCCGTTTGTTTTATTTTATCAACTCCAGACGATGCTGGTACTAGACCTCCGCGTTTTAAATTTAAAGCGGTGTATGTTGAACTTGTTTTTATATCACCGATTACTACATTCACGTCATCGTCACTATCGTCGTCTGAATCGCCTTTATCAGAGGCTTCGCCTTCCTCATTTTCCTCTTTATCATTTGATTTATCATCTTGAGATATTTCCGGTGGTTCAATGCCGGGAGGTAATTCCTCAGGGGGTAATGTCTCTGTATCCAAAGGTTTTGAAGGGTTTATTGCAGCTTCCTCCTATTAAAAATTATACGAAATGTATCACGGAATAATTCTTTAAGAACCAATGTTCGTCTATGGTTTATTTGACGGTGGAAAAATATTTATTTTAAGGTTAGAGTCATGTACTTACATCTTCAATTTGTTTTTCTATTTCTGATGGTTCGTTTGATATACTATTTGTATTATCTACATTGTTACTATCTAATTCGTCGGGTGCTTCAGGATTTGAATCTCCATAAAGCCAATTATCTTCATTTTCGTTTAAAGGATCGCTTGCCATTTTACGACAACACAATTATATGTGCGACTGCGCCGTTCCCGGTCACTTTCCAGCGCGTTTTTATCGTTTACTCTTTGCAGAGGAATAAAATATTTCCATATTTAATTAAATAACGTAATAAATAATAATAAAATATATTTCATTGTTTTTATGACATTCCAGTCTTTATAATGTGATCAAAGAAAAATTTCCCGTAACCAGTATACAAAATCATAATGAATAATGATTTTCAAATGTATTTTCAATAAATTTTATTGCATTTCACAGCAGCAGAGATGTAGGAAGCATCCCATAAATGAAAAACAATAATGTTATAATATATATGTACATAGTAATTAAATAAACATTACAGATAATTTCATTTATATATTTTTTATAATTTTCGTTGATGCAGACATTGATACACATAAATTTTAATACATTTTTTTT
>NEEE01007759.1:0-11126 GCA_002278615.1 Pogonus chalceus | reverse complement strand
TAGAGTTAAAATTCAATTTACTGTAAATCACACGGTCGATAGTGAAGTTGAACCTGAAATTAATCCGAATGCAGATAAACCTGATATTGGTGAATTAAAATCAAAACCATCATTTAGAGTCGATTTAATTCGTAATAAAACTACTTTAAGTATTTTATGCTCGTTTATCGAAGCTCATGAACAAGAAGAAGGATATAGTAAGTTTATTTAAAAATATAAATGTGTGGTTATGTTAAAATAATTTATTTTTTCTTAGATGATTTATACGGAATAGATGAACTTAGTATTTATGAAGGTGAATGGAATGATAAAGTATATGCAGTTGCCGGTGATGTTTTAGATACGGTATGAAATAAATTTTATTAAATAATTTAGTTTTTTATTAATAAAAAAACACTTATTCCAGTATTTATACGATTTATTAATGAATTATTTGGAAGAAAAAGGTATGACAAATGATTTTGCGGAAAAACTAATAGAATTAAGTACTTCATACGAACACGCGTCTTATATAAGTTTATTAGAAGGTTTATCGAAATTTGCATCAGGCAAATAAATATTAAGAAAAATTAATTTAGGATAAGTATACCACATATATTATTTGATTATTATTTAATCAAATATTTTAAGCTAATTTTAACTTCCATTAAAGCATGATACAATATATTTGATTAAATATTAATCATATTTCGTGTAATTATGTATATTCTATAATAGTCATTTTTTTCAATAAAAGAAATAATAAAATTGAGAGTTATTTATTTAGGTAACAAAATATATCTTATTATAAACTAATTATAACATAACATATGACTAATACATTGACTAATTAATAAACGGGAAATAAATGCTTTGTGACTTAAGTATATTTGATAATTAAACATCAGTTATTGCATTATCGGTGTAAGTATTACATAGTGCAATCCAATTATCGATAGAATTTTCCCGTTCATACATAAGTACAGCTTTGTTGAAATCACTATTTGGTTTATGGCAAATCAAATTACATAGTACCGTGGACCATTGTCAACTTTTCTTCGGGGGTGTTTGACGTTCATTTTGAGTACCCAAAAGATCTTTTTCGACGTCAGTGACCTCGATTTTTTGACGTTTCATCGCCTCCTAATAATATAAAAACGAAAAACATGTTATTTCAAATCTATAATTTTATTTTTGATTTAATTGCAATAGGTAACAAAGGTTTATAAATAAAGTAACATTTATTGATTTTACGTACTTTAACGCATTCCTGATACACCTTAAACATCGGCGCACACATTTTATCATTTGAATTGCCTCTTAAAAAATGATCCGAAAACCATGAATTAAAACACGCATCATATTCCTTTTTTAAATCGTTGCAAGTATCGCCGATACTGTTCATCTTTCAAAAAATATTATATTTCACAATGATACGCGTTTATTATAGAAGATTTGCAAATCACAATAATAAAATTATACAATTTAGTTTTTAAATTTTGTATTAATTGGATTTATCACTGAAAATTTAAAACATATTTCGATTAATTTGAAAATTTGCGAAAATTGGATATAACCCTCAATATGCTTGATTAAATGTCAAATATTTCGCTATTTTCCCCACTCTTATTTAATAAAGCTGCGTCCTAAGTAAAAACAAGAGGGTAACTTTATATTTTAAATTTATATTTGTATATAATTCTATAAATAAGAATTACGTTTCAAATGATATTTATTTTAATGATTCTATTATTTACAATTTGATAAGAAATTTATAAATATGTACAAATTGTATATAAAAAATAAAATGACTAGGATAATATTAGGACTCAGCCATTGCTATAAAATGTATCGAATGCGAACTAGGGTCGATAAATAAAGTAATGCTAATCTTTCAGATTATATGTAAAAACAGAAGTCATGTGCTTATTATAAGTGTATAAAAAATGTGTAATACATAAACAAGTAAAATAATAAGAATATGTTACATCCATCATATAAATCTGTATGGTAAAATTCCAGTGTTTATTTTTTTATATATTCTCTATAAAACAAAATTAAAATGGCAAAGTAAGTACTACTTAAGAATTCAATTTTATTTTTATTATTTTTCGCACATTCCGATCATAATATTTTGCAATATATTCATATTTTTGTTTTATTTTATTCGGGAAACCTTATACGTCTGACCGCAAATATGTTACCATAGCAACCGCGATACGGCGATTTCTGATTGGTTGCATTGAGATATTTAAAAAATGCGCGTTTGATATAAACTCTTTTTACAGGGAAATGATGATTGTTTTTCTTTATGATTTGGAATATTGTAAAAACGAAGAAGATGATCCAGCTTCCGCGATTTTATATTTTTATCCTAGTTGGGTCTCTGATCAACAACGTACTAATTTATGTGGCCAAATTATGGGGACTATACATTGTGTAAAATCAATGTTTACTTGTCCTAAAATTTTAGCGCTTCAAAGTGGCAAATTTTCTATTAAAGAATTCGGAAGATATATTTTGGTACTTACAATAAAAAATAAATTTAATTTATTCCTTTAATGTTTTGAATTTTTTAATAGGCGGTTGGGACAGATAGAAATATAGATGATTGTTTATTAGAATATAGATCAAATTTAATAAATTCTTTAATAACATTTTTTCATAATGATATACAAATTGTTTCACAACAATACCAGATATATAATAATTTTATTGAAAAATTATATACTATGTTCGAAACTTATTTAAAAATATTACAATATACTGGGACTATTTTTGCTAATGTTCCATTGTTGCAGTTGCCAAAGGTAATATTAAGTTTGAAAATTGATTCTTTTTATTAATTTTTACGTATTTTTTAGAGTGCAAATAATGTTTTTTTGGAAGCAATTCAAATTTTACAATATTGCCAAGAATTGAAGACTGTTCTGGGCGGTACTATGCTGTACCATAACAAGTAAGTTTTTTAAATGAAATTATTCCAAATTTTTGCATGCATTGAAATATTTTAATAAGTCAAACATATTACAAAAAGTTTTTATACTTATTTTAATTTGTACCAATCGGAACCAGGCAATTTTATTGCCAATAGTTAGTAAATTTGACCTGTTTATTTACGCGCTAAAAGGTTGTAGAACTTGACCTATTTATTTGAGCACCGGCAGGTAGTAGAATTTGACCCTTTTTATGTTAGTGACAGTAGATGCTGGAATTTCGTCTTTGTTTGTATAGACGCCAGCAGGTAGTAAAGTTTGTTTATTTATGTACCAACAATTAGAAGAATTTGCTCTGTTGATTTTAGCGCCAGCGGTAATAAAATTTGACCTATATATTTTAGCGCCAGCAGGTAGTAGAATTTGACCTATTTATGTTAGCATCAATAGATGCTGGAATTTAGTCTTTATTTATTTATATACAAACAGGTAGAAGAATTTTCCTTGTTTATTTTAGCGCCAATTGGTAATAAAATTAAATTTTACTTAATATATCTTAGCGCCAGCAGATAGTTAATTTTTATTTTTCTTTATTTTGACGCCATCAGATAGTTTGTTTTATTCTGACGCTAACAGATAGTAGAATTTGACTTGTTTATTTTAGCGCCAACTTTACCTGTATATCTTAGCGACAGCAGGTAGTTGATTTTAATCTTTGTATGTTTATTTTGACGCCATTAGACAGTATAGCCGTATAGTATGTGTTATTTTGACGCTAGCAGATAGTAAAATTTGACCGCATTATTTTAGCGCTAGTAGTTGTTAGAACTTGACCAATTTATTTTAATGGCAAAAGGTACTTTTACCATTTTAGATCATTATAGTTTTAAAAACCCAATAAATAAAGAACTTATAAATAAAAATATTATATTTTTATGTGTCTGATTTTCGGGGTTTCTTAAAACTAAAGTTTTATATATGTGTTATTCTAAGTTTCTGGACAGTAAGAGTAAAATAATAATTTTTCTATATTTTCTAAAATAATATGTTACAAAATAAGGCATATTTCAGTTTTTTTTTTTTGGCTTTTGCAAAAAATCGCTTATTAGTGTCTTGTTCCTTTTTACAAATGGTCCAAAAATATATATTATCAAACTGTTTGTATTTTGTATTTCTGAAACGATGAAAAATCCAAAATGCACATATATTTGAAATAAACTTAATATGTATCTAATCAAATAAGTTTATTATAAACAAATATAATGATTACATTTCGGTAATATTTTTTCTAGAGTGGTAGCAACTCAATTTAGTTCCGATATAACAAAACGTTTAGTGATAGCAGATCCATATCGTATAAAATCTCCCGCCGAAACAGCTCACGTCAAAAATCTCCCACTTGGGGTTCAATTATTATACGTTTACATAACAAAGAAAGAATACAAACAATTACAAACAAATGCTCAACGTTTACAAAATTTAAGTTACACCAATATAACAAAAAACCAAAAGAAATCAAACAAACCAATTTCAAAAGAACCAGTTTTAAGTGCAATGAAAAGAGACCAATCATTAATTTTCACAACAGTTCCTGAGGAAGATGTCGATCATCAATCGCCGACAAACTCAACAGAAACTGTTTTAAAAAATGTCCGACCAATTGCTGATAGACCAAAATCTTTAAGTTTACGAACAACAACTGCCGCAGATATTAAACCGAACAAGCCAATTGAAAAAACAACGAATAATGTAACAACTCCTTTCACGGGACGAACTTCTGTTTGTTCTACGCCATTAGCTGATAAAGTCCTCCATGCCGCAGTTTTATCAATTTGTAACGCCGATATTGAATTCGAAAATGTTATTAATAAAAACGATGAAAATATAAATAATAAAATAGAAACGTCGATTGAAAGTAGCCAAAAAACAATTGATACTCAATCGGATTCGATTAATTCGATTTTATCGCAAACTTCCACTTCTAATGTAGAAAAAAGTGCTAAATTAGATTTTTCTAAATTTAATAAATACGTAGTGCCAGTTACTAATATGATAGCGCCTGATGTAGATAATAAAAGAAGTAATAGTTTATTAACTAATCATAATTCTAATAAAGACGCGAATAAAAATATAACGTTACGTTATTATGGTATCGGATTAACAAACGTTAAAAAATCGTTAGATGAAACAGATATTAAAAAAACAAATAATAAAACAAAGGAAAAACATATTTACAATACAATAACTGATCCTTCTTACCCAGTTTTTCGTTCTGATGGTAAAGTTATGTCGAAATCATTATTTGATGAAAATATTAACAAACATTGCGAATTATTAACGTCGGAATATCAAAAATTAGCAACTACTCAAGATATAAACATGGAAAATTCGATTACAAACACTGATGACTGGAAATCAGTCGATGATTTCGATACTGATATGAAAGATTCACCAGTTAAGATAAAACAAAATGGTGACTCACCGAATGATGTGCCATCTAATGATAATGCTTCCAATTCGCAAACGAAAAGACGATCATTGAGTCTTCCATTGAAATCACTGACGACCGAACAAAGTAATGATAATAATGTTAATTCATTTGGTCAAAAACGGAACTTAGGAGGAGTGCAATTAACGCCTTTAATGTCTAAGTTGAGTTTACTAGCGATGGAAGAAAAATCGAGCGGTTTTTGTAGCAGGGATACAACTCCAAGTGAATTTCGGGATTTCGGATTAACTCCAAATGATAAAAATTATTCGTTTTTGGGACGAAAAAATTCACTTAAATTTGATAACAGACAAAATTCTGAAGATTCTGAGGATGAAAACGATGATGATGAGTTACAAAAAGTTGTTCTTTTTATTTGCGGACAGCAAGATATGGTTTTAGGATTGCTTTTAGAAGAAGAAGCTTTAGAAAATTCTGAGTTAATTCAAAAACTTGTAAGACTTCAAAATTTTATGGAATGAATTAATAAATAAATAATATTTATTATTTTTAGTGGGAAATTTGTATTGAAACTTTAGGACGTTTAGAATTACAATTGCGTCAATGCTTAGACCCATACCCTGTAGCGAGTTCAGACCAGAGTGAAACTTATAGTTATTTATGTGTTGATCCACAATGGGATACAACTCAAAGGGGAGGCCCGTGGGGAGTTCCAGAAATTGGAGCTGTTACTCAATTGCATCGAGATTTTTCTAAAACTAAAAATATTACTGAAATTACTTTAAGGTATTTATTACTGTTTCGCACAAATCCTAACACTGCGCAGTGTTCACGAAATAACCTTCTGCGCATCACAGACCGTTATTTATCCGCCATTTAAATAAACAACTGAATTTCATTTGATTAAATGTTTAAAATTGTTTTTTTCTTCATTTAGAAGCGAAGACGGTATTGTTTATGGATATCGTTGTGGTCAAACCGAAGTTTACTACCAGCAATCAGCAACTAGTACTCCAGGGTTACCTCCACCAGCTGATTCAATGGGGGTTGTCCCTCTAAAAGCTAGAAGAAAATTAGAACGCGACCATGCTGTAATTTTATTGTAAAGAAGCTAATAAAAACGTGCTAAATTATGAAACGAATAGTACATTTAGGAAAAATATATTTATTTTTTGTAGGTACTGCAGTTAAAAAATAATTTAATTTATTTTGTTATTAAATGTTATTTGTGCCAATGAATAGTTACATAGCCATGTTGTAAAATGCCATTTATTGCTGTTTTTAGAAATATTTAATATGTTTTCTTTATTTTTAAGTTAGAAATGCCAATGGGAAAAGTGAAATATTTTTTGATAGATATTTAAGTAGCGTCCAAAGAGGATTATTAAATGTTCCATGTTTCGATGGAAATTATTTTTAGCTGTGCAATTTATTAGGTTCCTTTTTAGGAAATTATGTTATACGTATTAATCTGTGATGTTGTCATTCCATTTTGTTTTATCGTCATACTTATGTAAAAATTATAATAAATATTTCAAAAAAAAAAAAAAGTTTTTTATATAATCTTGTCTTAATTAATACTATGACAATTTTTATTTCAATTGTATTACACTTCAAAACATTCATTTTTAATAAAAACTTAATTAATTAATACTTAATCAGGACGGAAACTCACAAAAGATTTTTAACTTAGTATAAAAACATTGTTTAATTTACGTCTCAATGATGATTAATGCGATTATCGGAATAAATATGTTTCGTTTTGCAATTCTGAGAGATAGAAATTGAATAAATATTTCACCCGCGTTCGAATAAAATTCGCATTTTTTTCAAAAACTAGATAGAAATAAAAATGTGTTCTTCAGCATTTGCGTTTGCCGTAAAATATAATATAAACTGCTTTAAAATAGATCGATTTTTGAAAAAAATCATAAGGCTATAGGTATACTTATAACATTTGTTGATTTTGAGTAGATATTTCGTTTTTTTTTTGCAATTTTCTAAATAGATAAAAAACGCGGCTCTTTAACATTGAATTCGCAAAAAAAATTTCTATTAATCTATATAATAAGCAATACCTTTATATTTGTCGTTTTTTTTGAATAATAATAAGACTATACACTAACTATTTTTGCTAATTTCCAATTTCTCGAAAACTAGTGCCCTTCAAAATTGAATTTGTAAAAAATTATCTATCATAATTTAAATATAATCATAAGTAAATGATTGTTTTTCTGTGTAAATAAATAAAAAATAAAGTATTAAAATATATCATTTATTAAATAAAAAAACAAAATAAATTACTTAATTCATATTAGTTTGAATCCATCCAATATATTCAGAAACGCGAGTGTAAACATCTGGATATCCAATTCCGCATGGATAAACCCAAGACGCAAGTCCAGCAACTTTTCCATTGTAAACCAATGGACCACCTGAATCTCCAGAGCATGCACCTTGTCCGTTTCTTGAGAAACCACAAATTTGTGTTCCATCGGTAGCTTCAAATTCCGGGAATCTTGCATTACATTCGTTAACACTAAGAGACTTGAGACGGAAGAATTGTAAATCGTTTGGTGGTGTTTGACTTGGGTAAGATGTGATTCCCCATCCGCTGAAGATTAATTCGGCTCCGTTGCCGATTGGATCAGTGTTTAACGCAATTGGTTGTACTTTGCTGTTGAAGGAGAATTTAGTAGCGATTTTAATTAAACCAATATCGTATTTCGTTTGTTCCATGTTAAAATCTTTGTGGTAGATACTTTTTTCTACTTTGTGGCTTTGGCCTCCGGAGTTCAGTTTGGTGGAACCGGCGACAACTGTTAAGTATTGATTTGGAAAACTAAAATTGAAATAATCATTGATTAATTATCGAAATAATAGAATAAATTGTGTTGAACTTTAAATACATACCCCATAACACAATGGGCAGCTGTAAGAATCCATTGGTCATTGATGATGCTTCCTCCGCAGTTATGTTGTCCTAAAAATCTAATAGAAATTTGATATGGGAATTGTCCATCAGCAGCATCTTCTCCATCGACAATTCTTCCGCTGAGGGTAGCTGCAGCTAAAATATAAAAAATTATATTTAAACTAAATTACAAAAGAAAACAAGGAAATAATACTTACAAGCTACAGAGAAAAGTACAGCGACCAAACATACGATTTTAAACATTTTGACTGGTTTGTATTCCGCTATAATTTTCCCCTTATATATATTAATATATAAGATTCAAAAAAAGATTAAGAGCATTGATAAAAGATAAAATCCAATTGGAAAATTTATTATCTTGATTGTAAAAAACCCAATTTTAAATATTTCATTTTAAGATAATTTTTTATTTGAGATATAATATTTAAAAACGTTAGAATAGAATTTTATAAAATTAGATATAAAAATGAAGTTTTTTGTTTTTGTATTTTAAAATGTGTACGGATAATAAGATAAATAGAATAAATTAAACACGTAAAAAAAAAAAATCATTCTGATAATGGAAATTTTGATGTTCACAGTTCGACAATACAATTTAAAAATATTGCACATTTTTTTATTAAATTTATCAATATTCAATAATAATGAAAATTTAATATATTTGTAAAATGTATCTTTTTAAATAATTTAGAATAGAACTTCGAAATTGACCAATAAATAACTATTGATAAACAATAAGTTATTTCATGATATTGAAGTAATTTATAAATTCGAGTATTTTATTTAATAATTAAATCAGCTCCTTTAAAAGTTCATTTTTTTCAATTACTATCTTTTAAAATATACCCAACTTATAACATAGCACTACAAAAAAAGATACTTGAAAATTTTTGCAAGTAATATTTATATTATCTGCAATTTCNTTTTTTATTTGAATGATAACAAATAAAGAATTTGACCTTTGTATCTTAATGTCAGCAGATAACAAAATTTGACCTCTTTATTTTAGCAGGTATAAGAATTAGGTTTTTGTTTATTTTGATGCTAACATGTAGAAAAATTTGACCTTAATATTTAAGCGCCACGGGTAATGGAATTTTATCTTTTAATTTTAGCATCAACTTGTAGTCGAATTTTTTCGTTGTTTGTTTTGATTCCAATAGGTACACAAATTTTATTATTGTTAATTTTGCCGCTAACAGCAAGTAAAATTTGATCTAATTATTTTAGTGCCCTATTTATTTGAATGCCAGTAATTAACGAGACAAATTAATTTATAAAAAGCGGTTCATTTTATGGTAATAACCACGCTGTGCGATATTGCATTCGAAATGTGCATAAATTTGAGGGAAATTAAATATAAAACAAAGTATTAAAATAAATTATTTATTGATAACAAAACAAAATTAAATATAATATAAATTATTTAATGCATATTAGTCTGAATCCATCCACTAAATTCAGAAACACGTGTGAAAACATCTGGATATCCAATTCCGCATAGGTGAACCCAAGACGCAAGTCCAGCAACTTTTCCATTGTAAACCAATGGACCACCTGAATCTCCAGAGCATGCACCTTGTCCGTTTTTTGAAAAACCACAAATTTGTGTTCCATCTGTAGCTTCGAATTCCGGCAATCTTGCGTTACATTCGTTAACACCAAGAGACTTAAGACGGAAGAATTGTAAATCGTTTGGTGTTGCTCCATGTGGGTAAGATGTGAATCCCCATCCGCTGAAGATTAAATCAGTTCCGTTACCGATTGGGTCAGTATTCAGAGGAATTGGTTGAACTCGGCTGTTGAAGGAGAATTTAGTAGCGAGTTTGATTAAACCAATATCAGATTTCAAATCATCTATGCTAAATTCTTGGTGATAGACATATTTTTCTAGTTTATGTGTTTGTCCACCGGTGGAGAGTTTGTTGGAGCCAGCGACAACTGTTCAGTACATGTTGGGGAAACTAAAATTGAAATAATTATTGATTAACAAACAAAATAAATATGAGAAATTCTGAGTAAAGTGATACACTTGCCCCTTAAGACAATGAGCAGCTGTAAGAACCCACTGGTCATTAATAATGCTTCCACCGCAGTTATGTTTTCCTAAGTATCTAATAGAAATTTGATACGGGAATTGTCCATCAGCAGCATCTTCTCCACCGACAATTCTTCCTCCGAGAGTAGCTGCAGCTAAAATTTCAAAAATATACATTTAAACTAAATTACAAAAGAAAAAACTAATATAATACTTACAAGCTACAGAGAAAAGTGCAGCGACCAAAAATACAATTTTGAACATTTTGATTAGTTTGTATTCTGCTATAATTTTCTCCTTATATATAAGATTTAAACAAAGATTTAGATTATTGATAAGAGATAAAATGCAATTTTAAAAATTTATTAGATTAATATTGAAATTTACTATATAACATTTAAATAATTCAAAACGCAATTAAATTGGTACATTAATGAGTTTTTTTTATTATTTAAAGTGAACGGAAAAATATGTATTTTTAAAATACCTTATGAGATTAAACTACAAAGTAGACCATGAATGATTATTGATAAATAATAATTTATTTCGTGAAATTTAAGTATTTTATAAGGCAGAGTATTAAATTTAATATTTAAATTATTTTCTTTAAAAGTTCGTTTTTATCATGTTAGGTAACACGGTTTGGTTTTTTCAACTATTATTAAATATTATCTTGTAAGATATATCTAGCTTACAATATAGCAATATAAAATTAAATCTTTAACATTATATGTATTCAAGTAATATTCATATTATCTGCAACTTCTAAAATTAAAAATATAAATAAAA
>NEEE01007734.1:12927-31615 GCA_002278615.1 Pogonus chalceus | reverse complement strand
TTTTAAGAATGTAGAATCGCTATAAGAATTGCATATTATTTTTTTAAATACTTAAATGATTAATGGATTCATGATTATTTTATTTTGTCCAGTACAGTTACCATTTTAATACATAAATAACTTCAAAAATTACAATTATTGGAATAACAAATCTGTAGCTATTAGTTATTTATATCTGGATTAATAAACATGTCTAAATCTGCTTGAAGCTCATTGTTACTGGTAACCACCTAAAATATAATTGCATAGTTAATTATAAATTAAAATTAAATTATTCAATTAGAGTACATCATTTTCAGTAGTCTGACTATCGACATGATTTGTCAGCAAGCCCCCTACAGCACCCTCTTCGTTTTCAGCCTCGCGACGACTCTGGTCAGCCTCTGCCAGGTCCCCATTATCAATCCGGGGAATATTACTAAAATTCGGCCGGCCCTTTTGATCCAATTGTAAAAACTGAAATGTCTCCAATGGGAGAGTGTAATTATGTTCACCGAGAAATAACAAAGAATTTGGATTTGATATATTTTCAATTGGTTTTTGATGATTATCAACTGGTAAAGTTTTTTTATTTTGACGATCGCTTATTGTTTCAATTGTAATCATTTCTTCTATCAGTATATCGGCTATTGTTTTTAATAAATCTTCTTTTATATCTAATATTCTAAAATAACAAATATGATTAGATAAATTAAAATAAATATGTATTTAAATTTTACCGTTTTCCTTTGTATTTTGCTAGAGATTCGTTGAGAAGCATATCTAATTTTGCTTGTAACTTATTATTACAAGCTGTTGGTTTACACTGATCCAAAATCATTTTTTTAATTATATTTATTAGTCCGTTATGGAATACATCGTCATTATGTGATCTTAGAAATGTAAGTAAATCCATTAATATTTTTTGAGTACTTAAATCTAATTTAATATTCTCCAACTATAAATAAAACGTCAAAATTACTTTAAAATTACAAATAAAAATTGAAAAACCTTACAGTTTCGGAAGAATTCGGCTGAGAACAACATCTTGAAGATGGTTTATCTGATTTATTTCGAGATGCTGTTGATACTGGAGCTTGATGAACGACTGACGGTAATCTATTTTCAGTATTGCATGCTTCTAAACCACTTGGACATTGAGTTGCAATCTATAAATTCATTAATTTAATATTATTTTAATTATTATTTTATGATACGTACCGTAGCTGCAGGTATTTCACTCAAAGATCGACTGATTAATGACTGAATCGAATGTAAAGCACTTCGACGAAGTGGATCTGAACTAATTAATTGAAGATCTCTAAATAATTGTATTAAGAAATGTGGACGATTTTCATTCGCAGAAATTAATAAAGTAACTTCTTTATAAACATTTTCACGAAGTACTTCAAATAATTTCGATCTAAAATAAAATTATAAAGTATATTTAATTAAATAAATGTTAAAAAATTTACTTTTGAGGTGAATTTTCCAATTGTGGGGTTTCTTCGTTCCACTCATTTCGATTCCGATAAGAAGCGCGATTTCTTTTCGTTGGTTTTGTTCGCTCAGCACGACTAGTTGATCGCTCAGCATCTCTTTGAGTATCATGATTATTTAAATCTAGAGGAGAAACAGCTTCATGAATTGGCATATTAATTTTCGGAACTGTCGAAGGATGTGATCTTTGCTGACTGAGCGGTGGATGAAATGAACCAGCATTTGAACGTTCAAACATTGGTAATGAATTCTGTGAACCTTCATTACTTTTAGCTGAAGTTGATAAGAGATTCTGTCGGGAATAGCTTCTAAAATTGTCCCAATAGTTATTCGCACGATTACCAGGCGCAACTTGGTTATTCAGAGCTTGTGCTCCGGTCCAAACAGGTTGCGTATGAGGCATGACATTTACTGGTAGGTTTCTGGTAAGATTTTGAGGTGATGCGCGATCGCGAGGTGCTAAACTTGCATATTCTGTATTGTTAGAAGGTAAACGAGTTGGGAGAGAACATGCACTGCCTACGGTTTCATTTGTTGGAGGAGAAACGTTATGAGTTGCTGGTGGTTTTGAACGTTGTTGTTGCATCTATAATTTATATCATAAATAAAAAAATCTAAATAAATTGTTTATATTTACCAAAGTAACTGAACTAATTAAAGAGTTTATATCTTGTTGTTGCAGCCATAATAATTGGCAACATTGGCTAATAGTACTAAGCATCAAGGCTTGCTGCATTTGCATGTAACTTGTGTACCATTGATAATTTAATGGAGTGCACTGATTTGGCATGACTTGCCGTTGTTGTTCTAACAGGGATTGGCATAAATTTGTCATTAACTCCAACTGCTATAAAAAATCATAAGCTATTAGTAATTAATAAACATTAAGAAAATAAATATTTTTACTTGTTTATGATCACCACCCGACCACTGTGGATTTAAATTAAAATTCTGATTCACCGAAGGGGTAGACACAGTTTCTTGTATAGTTGGATTGCAATTTAGAACAGGTCGATTTGGCATTTGTTTAACAAAATTACAATGAACGAAATCACTTTGTTTCGCAGCATCGGAATTATTCAATTGAGAATAATTTTCAAGTTCTTCTTCATCACTAAAATAATAAAAATAAATTTAAAATAAATGTAAAATATTATTTAAAAGTTATATTACCTAGAATAAACATTTTCCCTTGAAACACATGAATCTCTAGGTGGTGTATTATCTTGAAGAAGCGTCCAAGAACTTGGAACACTTTCAATGGAGAAAGATTGTTCGGCTTTATTCATAACTAATTCATTACAAACATCTTGATTTATCGCAGAAGTACGATCTAAATTTTAAAAAATAATCAAATTATTAAATTAATAGACTTTTAAATAAAAATACCTTGATCTTTATACATCAATTCTTCAAGTTCTTGTTTCTTAGCTTGAAGTTCAGCTTGTAATTGTTCACGAGAACTTGAAATAGAACTTTTATTACTTTGTTTTCCCATTGTACTCCAACGTCTTTCCGAGTCCGAACGCGCCTCAGAATCAGATAAACCAACTGATCCTGATTTTGTTACATTTCCGGATTTAACAACCGGAATTTGATCTCCGGATTCAGATCTTTCAATACTGTTTTGTTGTAATAATGCAGCTTCTGTAGATTTTACAGCTGACAGCATATCTATTAAACATATTTATTCAAATTTATGTTCAAACTAGTTTGTTAATGTATTATACCTTTTAATGTAGCAAGTTGTTCTTTCATAGCAACAATTTGTCGAATTTGATTTGCCATATCATCTCCTTCCTCACATTCGATGTCATTCCCTCCGTAACTATGTATTTGAGAAACAAGTTGATCAATTTGTTGCTTTTTACTATTTAATTCATGTAATTTTTGTTGCAACGCATGTTGCTCTGAACATAATTCATTATCTCTTGCGTCTAATAAACGCAATAATTGTCCTCTTCCTTCATTAGTGCTTTGCAACAATCCTAATTGCTCAACAGGCAATTCAATATCAGCTGATTGCGCCCGTTCAAAAGTATGATTTTTTTCAGCATTTTTCGGTTCATGATTCTGCTGTCCAACAGCATATTGCATACCATTAGCGTTAGCTGCAGATGCTAAACGTTCTTGAGCCTTTCTAGCGTCTTTTAACTGATTCTCAGCTTTTTCTTGTAGTCGCATTAATAAAGTTTGGTGTTCATGTAACGCGTGTAATTTTTTTTCACTTATTTCCATTTTTTGTTCAAGTTCATTACGTTGAGAACTTACGTTATTTTGGAAAGTTTGAAAAACTGGATCTGTATCCAATGTTGGGACACCGTTTTCAGATGACTAAAATTAAATTTAAATTTTAAAATTTATGGAATTTTTTTTTTCGTAAATATTTTTAGCACATCAGGTGAAATTATTTATAAAATATAAAAGGGATTTTATTCATTTAATTTAATTTTTAATTAATGTAAAAACCAATTTTTAGTAATTGCAATTTTTTATGTTTTGGTGATTATAAAAAGGGTTAGTCGGGTTAAATTTAGTTAAAACCCCTCAAAAATGTTAAAATTCACCTCTATTTGTGCTATAGCACCGTCAGTATCTTGTCTATGTGGTTCGCTCGTCTGTTTATTAGCTAATAACGCCTCTAATTTTTTTTCACTATCTCGTAGCGCAGATAACATTTGATATAATTCACCGTGTCCATCAGCATTTGACTAAATCATAATTTATTTTATCATCTACATAAAACTAAAATAAAATAATACACTAACCTCATCTTCTTTAACACTCGACATAAGTGAAGAAGTAACTTTTAAATATTCTCGAATTTGATTGAGTTTATCTTCAATATGTTTCTTATCCGGATATTTCGTTATATTATCACATTTTCTTATTGCACCGCCCGAATGCCGTCTAGAAGTTGAACCGCTAGTGCTTGGACTTGAAGTTCCACCTAATAATATTATTGTAAATATATAAAAATCGAATTAAACTAATTAGTATTAAACCTACCCGACATATTGATATAAGGCAAACTATTATAATTCGGAACAACTCGCGAATCGTCTACACATAATCCTAAAATAAAAAGAAGGAAGTAAAATCTGTGTCAAGTTATATTTAAGATGAATTAAATTACCTTCAAAACAATGATAGTTTGAACATCTCTGTCGGTTTCTCAAATCTAAGTGACGATCTTGATTGGGAAGTATCAAACTAGTCTAATATCAGTTACGTTATTAGAATGTTATTTTAAAAACGAGTAATTCATTTACTAAATATAGAAAGTTATTTTTAATCAAGGATTCGAGAACATGTATCATGTTTACGCCTTACACGTTGCTAATAAAGTTACGTATGGTTAAAAAATGAAATAAAACTAAAAATAATCTCTACTAATATTATAACTTTGTATGTTACACTTAAATAAATTAAAAATAAAATATTTACCAAGTTATTTGAAACATGCTGACTGTCATGATGCATAGCAGTATTATTCCAATATTTTACTTTAGGAACTGTTCCTGTTTCTTTCGAAGAAATCATCTTTTTCTTTCCATCAGGCATTATAAATAATTGTGTTTAATAAATACGCCAAATTATAACTTAAAGTTAACTATATAATAATACTTTATAAATTTCCTTCCGAGTTTCAATTTACGACATAAATTCTCTATAAATAGATACAAGAAATGCAACATCAAAAATGATTTATTTATAAGGTTGCCAATTATGTTAATGCCAAAATATCATTCATAAATCATAGTTTTTCATTTAAAATTATACCAACATTCCTAACTGCTTTGCTAGCTGATAAAATTCTTATAACAATAAATCAACAATTAATAATTTACAGTTCAACCACCTGCCATTATTATTTTTTTCAAGAATGCAATTCACCTGTTTTAATTCATGAATAACATCGAAATATCATAATATTTAAAACTTATAATAATAAATGTATTAACTTAACATAAAAAATACAGAAATGATTAAGTTTTACCTTATTTTTGTTTAAAAATTCCTTTTTATTACACACACAAACACTACATCACTGTCACATATGTCAGATTTTTTAACAATATGTAGTCGTACCAACGTTCCTTTAATTCAAAATATAAAAATAATGTATGCAAAACGCTTGAATTTACTTAAAAATAATGCAATTCATCAAATACGTTTAATTATGTAAATAAATATATTGAAAATATGTATAAAATAATACTAGAAAATATGTAAAATTACAATATATTTTTATTATGTTGTTGGATTGTTGGTGGATGTACTGTCAGATTTTGACATTTCTTAGATGAAAATATTGTAAACTTTCTAAATATTTATTAAAAATGGAAGATATTGATAATATTATATTAAATACGTTAAAACATTTAAACTGGTAATTATAAACTAGTAAAATTAGTTGAAATGTATTGAATGAATGTTGTTTATTTTAGTCCTATCGAAGAGGACATCCGATCTTTGAAACAATTTGATAATGATATGGTAATAAAAGCGTTAATGTCTTGTATCGACGTTATAACTCCTGGTACAGGACTTCCTCATTCTTTACCTCCATCAATGAGTCAACGATTAAAACTTGCTACAAATGTAGCAGATCATATCAAAGATTTAGGGTTTAGGGGTGATATTGGTTATCAAATGATTTTATATTGTAATGAGGTAGAAATTCGTCGTTTGTTGATGTTTTTAATTGAAAGACTTCCGAGAGAAACTGATAAGACTGTACATTCAGAAGATTCTAGTAAGTACATGTTTATTTTTGTTATCTACCGGTGTTTTATCATATTATCTTTAGGCCGTATGTCTACTTTGGTAAAATCAATTAAATTAACTTTAAGTAAAAGTTTAAAAGCTCCTTGGGTTCCTAGTGAAGTTTTAAGAAACGGAATTCGACATAGTCAAGGTGTTTCTATTCGATTAGGCTATGGGACATGTTTTCCATTAGAATGTAAAAATTTACACATTCCAAATACTCAATTGAATAATTCAGAAGGTATTTTAAACCGGTTTAATATATAAACAAATATTATTCAAATTTAATTTCAGAAATAAAACAATATTGCGTTCATCATTTGGCTGATGTCACTAAACAATGTCCATATAAAAATTTAATTCCTTCATTATTATTTAATTCAACAAATAATATCGAAGAATTAAATGAGAAACATGTTACTGAAATAATAAATAAATCAAGAGAGTTTAATAAAAACTGGGCGGACATTTCAGAAAAACCTGAAACTCCGCAACAAAAAGCCACAGAACAAACAATTACTTTAGAAGAAAAGAAAATTATTGAAACTAATTCAATACCAGATATTATAACATCACTCGTACAAGATATCGAACAAGGGAAAGAAAATATTATTAGTATAAATAATGAATTAAAAACGTTAGAAACGCGTCGATTAAAAGTAAATAATCCTACAAAATATAATTAAATTTATTTAATATTGAAATTAATTTCAGATTTTAGAATCAAAACAAACTAAAGAAAAGGAATTAAACAACAGCTTACAAAATTTAAATATCAAATCAAAAAGTCATACGTTATTATCAAATAAAGATAATATTAATAAATTAAAAACAGTTGTAGAAAATGGTACTCAAAAATTAGTAGAACTCACCAATCAGTGGCATTCTGTGCAAGATCCGTTATTAAAACAATATCGTAATTTAATGGAAACTTTAAACGTTAATGAGGTATTTTGTTATTAATTCTATTAAATTATTAATTAACATTTATTGTTATAGTCTGAAGCTCAAAATTTGCAAGAACGACTTCAAAACACTAAACAAAAATATCGTAAAGCGAATGAGGAACTAAAAGAAAAAGATTTATTACTTGCTCAGTTATCGGATCAATATAGTAAATTAACAAAACAAACTAATAGGTCAGTTTGTAATATTTAGTATTAATTTTCAAGTAATTAACGTGTTAATTATTACTTTAATAGATCGGCTTATACAAGAAGGATCTTAGAAATTATTTCTAATATTAAAAAACAAAGTAATGACATTGATAAAATTTTAAAAGATACTAGAGAAGTACAAAAAGAAATTAATACTCTCACAGGACAATTAGAACGTTCATTTGCGCTTTCAGATGAAGTTATATTCAGGGTAATAATATTTATTTAAAATATTTATGCATAGCTATTTAAATAATATTTTTTAGGATGCAAAGCAAGATGACACAGCAAGGAAAGCGTATAAACTCCTCGCATGCATGCATACAGAATATGGTGAAGTGATCCGTGCATCAACTGATCTTGGATCAATCATACGCGAATCTAGAAACCTTCAAGAACAAGTAGATACGGAAGAATCACGCGAAATAGGAGCCCGATTAGACCGGGTAATGGCTGATTTGAATCAAGTTCGAAGTGAAACAGCATCTCTTATGAAACAAAATAATAAAAATTAAATTGTTTTATAAATAAGTTATAACGTAAAAAAGCTTTAATGAATGAAATGAAATATAATATATAATGTAACTATTTTATTCATGAATAAATCATTTTTCTTTAATATAAACTTTTTGTACATCTGGAGGAACATAAGTTTCATCAACTTGTTTTGGTTTCTTCTTTTTACCGAACCATCTTTTTGGATAAAATACTCTTTTATCTTCGATTTCTAATTCAATTTGTTCTTTATTATCGAAATACCTGCGGAACAATCAATTTAATAATAATATTTTATAAATTTAAAATCAACATACCATAATAATTTTTCTTTTTGTTTTAAAATTTCTTGTTTATTCTCGATTGCAGCAAGGCGTTGAGCAACTTCTAAACGTTTTTGTTGTTTATCTAACGCTTCTTGTCTTAATTTCGTCCATTCATCATATTTTTTAAGTTGTTCCGCAATATCTTTATCCGAACATATTTTTTCAGCTTCTTTAACTTTATTTTCTAAAAATTCTTCAACGTTAACTTCTTCTAATTTTAAACTTTGTGCTGCAGTTTTAATTTCATTATCATCTGGTAATAAATTAAGAATTTCGGTAACTAATGTTTGATTTGCAAGTTTATTTAATTCAGTTTTAGCTTTATCATTTTTATTTTGTAAAGCTAAACCAACAATTTTAAAAGTATTTCCTACTGAATTATTCAACATTGCACCAGCCATCATGATTGTTTTACCGACGATTTGTGTAGGATTTTTTAAATCAAAGTGATCATCAAAATATGGATTGCGAATAAATTTGACACGAATTTTTATTTCTTCTGCTGGTTCTTCAGGTGCTGGAGGTTCTTCCCAGTTGACTGGATCTTGTAAGAAGTTATAACAATGTAATAAAGATAAATATGTTACGAAAGGATGGCTGAAATCCTCCTGTAACATCATTTGACTAGCAACTTTTGCTCCTGATGTATAATCATTTTTCTTCCAAAATGTATCTAATAATAAACTTGCAGTATAATTATCTAAGAATACTCCGTAGTTTAAACGATCATCAAGTATATTTAAAAGTTTATCGTAGTGACCGTAGTCTGATAAACATCGAACAATAGCATGTTCTGTTGATGGTAAACAATTACTAGCATCGGCACTTAATCTTAACTTATGCACCAAATCTAGTAATTCATCTATATGACTATCATTTTGAATTGCATTTACAAATATATCTACATCCACAGCACTGATATTTTTCACTTTATTATAATTATTTTCTAATTCATGGTATAAATCATCTAAATTTACTTTTTGTAAGATCGGTAATTTTAAACGGGCATCCCAATTATCATGACAATAATATTTTTGCGATAGAAATGTTCGTTTGATTATTTTTTGATGTAAATGCAAATTTTTGTAGTACGATAATACATGTCGATAACTAGAATTAATTATTTTCGACATGTTATAAGCGAAATTGTCACTTTATTCTTTCGAACACATAACCAAACTCTTGCACTACATGTGACAGAACATAATCATACAGTAGCGTAGTAGTTGAATTTAATTTAGGGGTTTATAAAATTCAATTTCTTTTTTCTTAAAATAATGCATAAATAATAATATGAATTGTTATTTTAGTTTATAATATAAATTATAAAAGCTTCTAATATGTATTTAGTATTATATTTAACGAAATAAAAATATACTGCAGGAACTATATTTTTGCGCGGAGTGATATTTGAAACAAATTGTGACCTACTTACTTAGATGCAGGAAACGTTAACTACGCGGAAAAAACATTTGATAACTTGAAAGAATTTATTTTATACGTACCTTTAATTATTTTTAAATTTCACTAATTTGAATTATTTTATTGAGAAATTAAGAAATAATTGATTTAAGCAATAGTGTCCAATCATATATTTTTATACAATTTTTTTACTGTAACATTTTAATTTAAAAATTAAGTTTTATTTATATAAATACAAAACATACTTCTTGTTAAATACACCACTATAAAGTAATAAATTTACTTAAATAACATTTAAAATAGAATTCAGCGGAACTTGATACGTTATATAGCAACATTTAACATCAAAATGTTTTACAACAAACATTTTTTGGGACTAAAAACTTTGTTAATAAAACATTTCGACGCATTTTATTTTTGACAGGAGAAATTTTTTGGATATATTTTAAGTAGAAAGGACTTTTGAACACGTCCATTCGAAGTTAAAATTTGAAAGTTTATTTACATGTTTATAAAATTTAAATTACTTTTAAAAAATGAGGTTAAAAGTAAACATGTATGTAAATAAAATGTCGAATTTGTACATGATTATATAGTGTCTAGTCGACGACACGAAGCAAATGCATTTCTTCAACATACGTTACTGTACTTTTGGCGCGTAATGCTTGGTTGACATACTTATTAATAATGTGAAGTATGTCGTAACTTTGTAGTGTACTCAGAGTTGTTGGAATGATTACGCAATGCATTTGTTTCGTGGCGATGGCTGTAATTTTTTTTTGTAACAAGGATAAATAAAACGATGGGAAATTTGAAAAACAAGTAGTGGTTTTAGCTTTGAAAAATAAGCTGATATTTTATTTGCTATGTTAACAAGATGTAGGTACATATTTAGCATGTCAGAGAGTGACTCGTTTCTTATACTGTTAACATTCGCAGTGACTACTAGCGATACTATACAATATCATTTTTCATTTTATCAAGCAGTCTTATAACAGCTGTAGAATATTTACAGAGTGATAATGAATACAATCAGTTATTATTTAGTAGGTAATTAATATTACACACATACAATTATTGTTTTAAATATTGTTGGTGCTTGCAAAAATCTAAGACCAAAAAATCAAACGCTGTTTTTTTTTTCTACAAAAAGATTCCCGTTTGTTTTGTATTTTTATTTATTTATTTTCTCTAAATCGACGTTTAAATAAGACAACAGACACCATCACTCGTAGATAATCAAATCATCTTTCTTCGCATCTTTCTCACGTTCGCTCGCTCATATTTTCGCACGTTCGCTCTCTTTCTCTCTTGTTTATGTCTCATACAATACAATAACAATCATTAACAACGTTCTCTCTTTGCATATGTTATGTTGATAAAGGATTTTTATTGTTTGTCGGGAGGTTTTTGGACTCGGAACTTTGGATTTGAAAAAGCAACATTTAATAGCGATACATAAGAGTAAGTTATACTATGAATGAATTGAATTCATGTTTTTTTTTTGTTCTGGGTCCCACACGTTTTGTTTCTTCAACCAGCAACTGAAGTAAACCGCAACCGTATTCGCACACTTATTTATTTATTTATTTATTATTTTTTAGTTATTTTATTTATTTATTTATGATGTTGAACTGTCCCAGCGAGTTATTTGCAAACGACGGGTGTCTAATGTCGGGGAGAGCAGAGAACGCAAACTGGCCGATGGTGGTGAACTGCTGAAATATTTAAGCGTTAACGGCGACTGTAGATGTCTGTGTCGGATAACTTCGCGCTCTGTAGGAAGTGGCCACAATTCCTATTACAATCAATTCATTCATATAATAAAACAATATTTCAAACTGATAAGGACATTATCCCGGGTAATTCCCGCCGTTAGAAGGTTGTTTATGATTGAAGTTAAATATCAAACTTTAAAATTTACAATGTAGCTGTCATTTAATGTTTTTATGAATGTCATTATAATCAAAAATTTTATACTTAATAATTTTATAATTAATAAACACACATTTGTATATTTGATAATACAAATTCAACTTGTTTGGGTAGAACACTGCAAATAACAAAAATATCAAAGAAGCATATGCTACACTGTAAAAAATTAAAGTACACTGTAAAAACTAGAAGGTCATTCCAACGATATTTTTAGAAAGTGATGTTGTGAGTATTGTTTTAGTGAATAGAAGAAGGATAGAAAATAGTTTTATTTCTGGTTTTTCTTTATTGTGGTGGTTGAAATGTTCATCGAATTTTAAGAGATATAATTTTTTTCCAGCGGAGAAATGAACCTTCATCTTAAAAGGTAGTTTTAAGGTTTCGCATACTTATAGTCAATATTTTTTAAATGATCAAGTGCGTAATAATCTATACGAAAAATTATGGAAAATGCACATTAAAGAGTTTAAACTGATTATTATTTATAAGGGTTGAAAATAAAGAAAATTCAATAAAAATTATCGTTTATATCTAAAGCAGGTCAATTACAATGAAAAAACAATACATATATAGGAAGGTAGCCAACTAAGGAAATCCATATAAAAAACATATCCCTTAAAATTTAATGAAGAGTAACATATTCGAGCGACAATAAATTTGGCGGGGACTACCCGGGAAACTTCCCTTATGAGTTAAATAGTAAATACCTGCAGAGACTGCGCCTCATCTCAGGATTCAGACCCCTTCCCTTTTCGCCCAGTCAACGAACCCATTAGAGATTTGAGCGTTGCCCCAAAACTTTTACCGGGAGTTGTCAAACTTGACTGATTTCTACCTAATCCTTGGGGGTGTGCGTCTAAACATTTNGCATTATAAATGCACATTGTTTAACATTGCGGCCTATTCCTAAGAACGATAGATAACGAACTCGACATTCGGTGATTAATTTATCATCCTATAAAATTGAAATTTCGTTACAAATTTAATTTCATATAAAGTTAAAATAAGTAAACATACATTTGGCTGTAAAATAGAAATCATAGACGGAGCAATAGCAACATTAACTGGTTGCCATTGATCACGTGGTATTGTTGTTACTAAACTATCAATGGCGTCGTTTAAAATATTCATTCCAGTGGCTTGTGTAACTTGTGTATAGCCTAAGTACTGAGCCCGCAGTACTTTTTTAGGCTCTTCCATTGGAGTTGGGAATGATTGAGCTATTAAAAAATTAATTTTATTTCAATATATTCTTAAAAATAGCCGTCGCCACGAATCAAATGCATTGCGTAATCATTGTACGTTCTATGATCCGAAACGTAAATAATTTTTCGAATCAAGTTGCGACGTATTTTGATGTACTTGATTCGTGTCACGACTTATAGTCCTCAAATTGAAGAGACTAATAACTTACTGACTAGAGCTTGACTGTTCCTATTAGAGCGTCGATGCTCAGTAGGTAGATTAGTAGGTCTGGTCGCTAAACCAACCCGACCATTAATATCTATTGGTTTGGCGAGGTTCTGCTGTAAACTACGTTCAATCATAATCTTCTTACAAATATCACGAAGTGTGTTAGCAATTGTTCGTGCTGGCATATCGCATCTAAATACGTGGCACATATGTTTACGGGTGCTGCGATCGCGCGCCACATATGCGAAGTCCCTATTAATACATTTTACCGTAAATATATTTATCTAAATTTTATTTTTTGATTAAATAACATAAATTAAAATAAGCATTATTAATAAAATAAATAAATCTTTAATGTTATATGAAATATTAGTACTATTAGCACAGTAAAGAAAAATCAGTAGCGATACTATTATTTATTCACAATATCAATTTTATTTGAATAACCTTTTAGTAAGCAGTATATAAAATTTGAAGGCAAAATTTACAGTGTAGTTAATGTCATTTTGACATTTGTGTTCAAAAACACTGTGTTGACTTTGTACTATCATATATACCAGGTGTTAATAGAACACAAAGTTTTAAGAAGTTATGTGCTTTATTTTGCTATCTTTAAACTGCTTAAAGATGAAATTCCCATATAACAAGACTGTAATATAGTAAAAGCATAAATTTAGATATGTTTATTAGTTTTGAAACACATACGTCTAGGTATAAAATCTTTGGTTAAGTTAACAATTGCATATTAAGTGACAGCTACACTGTAAATTGTAAAGTTTGATATTTAAATAACGAATGAAGGTCATTCAAAACAAATTGAAAGTTTCATACTCTTGTTATTAGTATTTTTTTAAAACAATTTGTGTAACGTATTAACATAAAAATAACTCAATTATTAAAAATAGCAAAAATTATAAGAAACAGGATAAAACAAGTAAAGTATTACCTCTCCCTGAAGGTACGAAGAAACCAACCACACCACATAAATAGAAACACAAATGTATTAGTTTACAATATAAGCTATCGAAATAATGAAATAAAATACATATTTTGCTGTGAAAACCACCAAAAGTATTTTATAAATTAATTCATCATAGATATAAAAGTACAAGTGGAAGAAATTAAAATAAATATAAAACTTTACCTTCCATTATCGCGACCAACACCCCAAACTCTAATCGTATGAATCGGTTGTGTATTTAAAACTGTTAAATTCTCCGGATCTATAAGTTTTAAAGCCCCTTCATCTAAATCCATAAATAAATCTTTTCCCTAGAATATTATTTAACGAAAAATTATTTTAAATTAAAGTTAACTGATTATATAGTTATTTCTTACATCGCCCCATCGGCCGACTACATCTAGAAGATCATTTCTACCTAAGGAAAGATCTACAATACATTTATTAACAGCTTTGCTGCTTCGTTCTGGTGTTAAATCTTCTTCAGCGATTTCTACCCAACCTAGGGAACGAACTGCGAATCGAATTGGACGTTCTTTTGATTCAGGTTCTGCTCGGGCTGGGTAACTGCGTCTTCTATACGAAATCATTTAATATTAATATATTTTCAAATTAAATTAATTATTAAAGTTGTTCGATCAAAAGAGCAGTTTTTAGATAAGAAGTTGCACATTTTTCATATAATTAAGCCACAATAACATATCCGATTTATTTTTTTTTCAATTTTATATATTTTTTTAGCAAATCGTTCGCTATTAGATACACTGTTGCCAGATGTATTTTAATAAATAATAAAGTAAAGTAATAATCCAAATTTAAGTTATTTTGATTTACAGTGTACTGATTGAACAATCTAGAACATTTTTGCATGGCAGAATTATAACTTACTTGAATGCTAAATCATCTTTTCTCTTCCGTTCCTCCAGATCTAAATCTAACGCGGAACTAGTACTGCTTCTAGTAACAGACGTTATCATTCCTGACTCGAATTTTGCAATAACCTTTAGAATAAAAAATAATTTAATCCACTTAGTAAAATAAAATGTAAGAAAGATGAACAACTTACGCTATCAGAATCTTTAGAAAAATTCGACCTAGAATCTGATTTTTCAGTACAAGCCATTATTGGTACTTCTCTTTGTATAGTACCGCTTTTTATATGCCAATAATAGGGTCCATCATTATCTATAAAAAACCAAAAATATAAAAAAACGTCAAAAGAAATGAATGAAAAGAAAAATATCCTCACCTTCATGTTTTTCCCATCCAGGAGGAAGATCGTCATCATCTGACCGTTCTTTATCTGGCGTAGAACTGGAATCAGCTCGATCCTCCGGGGATTTTTGTGGACGCCGTTTAACCGGAACAGCGTATAAGTCATTGTTTAATTGTCCGGGAATATGTGGAACGCAATCTATATCAGTTGAGTCGCGATTGTCGCCATTTAATTTACCGGTTTTCTCGCATATACTGGAAAAGAATTATTGAAAATTACTAATTTGCATATTTATGAAAAACATGTAGGATACGCCACTGAGCAATGGCATTACACAATCATTAGACTTTTCATAATTTTTCGAATAAAGTTACGACGTACTTCATATTATTGAGAAGTATGTCAAATAAGCGTTAAGAAGATGAAAAAGATAATGATGTATGTCGAAGTAACACATCTGCTTATTATTTTGTAATTACGTTGCTTCGTGGCGACGACAATATATACATATAAACTCAATTCAATAATGGGGAAGAAACTTTTGTAATTATATTTATTATTCAGACACGTGTTTGATATTAACATATTATTTATGTACATATATAATCATTAATAAGTTCAAAGAAAATTTTTCCAATACTGTAATTATAAGCTTAATTTATTTGAATTAACTAACTTTTAGATATATTTTATATAATTATTATTTTTAATATACTTAAAAGCTGCAATTTATATTTTAAAAGTAGTAACTTATCTAATATATGTATATAAAATTCTAAAAATAAAATTATTATCTATCGATTTCTAATAAATCTTAATGTGAATTTAAATATTCACGTTTTTTATGTTAATGTAAGAATAATGGTAAAATGAAAATGGTGTAATATAGAAAATTAATGGTTTTAATATATTGATTTGTAATAAATCTTACTTTTATTTTTTACTATTACAATAAAAATGATAGAAACGTTAGATGGAAATAATTATTTGAGAATATTTGGCGGAGGTGCTTTTTGAAGGTTACTGAATAAAATATTAAAAATACATTTTGTTGTATGAAATACTAACATATTTTATAGACAAATAGCAAGGTTATGTTTTATAAATTCTGAATGTTAAAAGAAATACATTAATATATAAATAATCATATGTATATAGAAACAAATTAATGTTAGATTTATTTATTTATTTTTGTATATTTGTTTCATTTGAAAATAGTTTTTTAACTTCAAAATATATTTTATTAATCATCTAACGAAGGTTTTTCAAAGAAAATTTGATTCAAAATAATTTATAAATAAACCTATAGACATAAATAATTTAATTGTAATCTGTTATAATTTCAGTTTAAGTTTTGTTAACCGTTAAATTTAGTCGATGGTTTTTGATCAGTATTTTTGGCAACAACTTGGACGTTTCTTGAGGTCTCAAAAATGAATAAATTGTTAGCAGAAAAGTTTTGAGCCGATTATAAATTAAAAATTACGTGTTTTGGACAATCTCGGTAGTCCACTAGTGTTAGTAAGGGCACTAGTAAACCAGGTTCATAATCTTTTATTTTTGAAAACCGAGTTTCAAATGTTGTAAATTAAATATTATATTTTTTTAAACATATGCTTATATATTTGTTGAATAAGTTTATAAATAAAATAATTGTTAATTGGAATTTTCTTGATACTAATAAAATATTAGATTTAAGTCCAAATTTGTGGAAAATAAAAATTGAAAACTCAATTTAAATCAAAATATTAATATAAACATAATAGAAAATTGGACGGCTAAGAGTTTGACCCTCACCTGGGATCTAGCTCCTCGAAGAATTTATTTTTTGTGCTAACTACCGACTGTAAAACCGACTTTATCTACCTAGTTTTTGACATATAAAGCATTTCTTTATTCCCTGTGTCCTGAGATGCAGAGATAGCTAAGTAAGCGTCGAATAGATTATGTGCGTCTATTGACAAAAAAACTTATTTCTTGAGCTCACCGAACTATTTTATATTATAATTTTGGTTTTATTTTATGTATAAGTAACATGTGAGTCTACAAATTGTTTTATTTTCAAAAATAATGCGTCTATTAATTAATTTAACCTAAAATGAAGAGAAAAACACAAACAGATGGTAAAACTGCAGAATTTGCCATACTTTGTCTTTATAATTTTGATTTTATTTTAGAATTAACTACAATTTTTGTCAATAAATAGTTTAATTATACAAAGATAATGTATCTAGGTATAAGAAATAATGATTTATCAAATGATTTTCCAAATCTCTCAAATATCTAATAAGTCTACGCGCGATTGCTGCCGTTTCAAATGACTACGCGACCGCTTGAAGGGTTAACAGAACAGACTAAAGTTCTTAATGTATCTTAACCAGAAGTTGTTATTAAGTTTTAGATTTTGCTTTAATATTTTTGGTGGAGGAGCATATTGCTTCCATTTATTATCTTGGGGTATAAATAAATAAAGAAAAATGAATCGAATATTTGATATGATTGTTTGAAAATACAGTAAGTAATACAGGTATTATCGAAAATGATATGTTCAATAAAGAGGGTGTATTATAAAGGCAACACCACAAACTGGTGAATACATGTCTAGTATCAGGTGTAGACAAAGCTGGGGTAAAGCAGGAAAATAAATGGAAGGGGAAATAGGTGGTAGGTGGGTATTGTTCGTGCAAACGCGCTAATCTAGCAGATTACGTACTTGTCGCGAGGACTGTCTAGTATTTCAACACTGCCGATTAGATCCGGTTTGGGTCGTAGGGACGCAGTTAGATCCAAGTCCAGGGTGCGAACTCCCATCATTCCAGTTTCGTTCCCGTTTGTGTTTCCGTTGTACTCACTGCTCCTACAACAAACACACAGCATTTGTTGTATTATATTTTTGCAAGCTTAAATATAAACGTACTTTCATTGTGCTAAAGTCAATTGCGACAATGTAAGTACGTGGAGCGTGCGGTGTATGCGGTTTTAACTGAGTCTCGATTCTTTTATTTTTTCTTGTTGTTGTTTTACCTTGCATAGAGAGATTTATACTATGTAGGAATATAAATTGTTTTAGAATCGAGATTCGGTTGCAATGTGATACTTGTGATAGGATAGGAAGTACGCACTTGGACTTGGTGGGATTTTATTTGAAATACTTCTATTTTTCATTCTAAGAGAAATATAATATAGTTTATTACAATATTAAATCTAGTGTACAAACTTTTTTTGTACTTAAATAAATTATTATAGTTTATAATTTTCTTCTCAAAAGAACCCTAATTTAATTGTTTATTAACTTTAAGTTGCTTAACATAAGTTTGAAGTCACCAAGTTGAAAATTGTTGAGTTTGAGGTTTTATGTTTTGGTTAAAATGCTGTAAAGAAAATTATGTGATAATAGCAGTTGATATTTCTGTTATTATTTGGTTTAAATAGACAATATATTTGCAGTTAAATATATAATCATATATCGAGAGTTTTAATTGAAACTTTGAAATTTTATTGTACTATTTAAATG
>NEEE01007712.1:36169-53402 GCA_002278615.1 Pogonus chalceus | reverse complement strand
ATGATAATAATTTATAAAATATTATCTGTTTTATTTGTTATTTATTTTTAATTTGTAATCTCTTTTGTATATTAATTTAAAATACATTTTTATAAAATATTTATACATTTATTAATTGAAAAAATTATATTACCTTCTTGAATGCAATGTCTTAGAAAAAGTTCTTATAATAACGATACAAGATAAGACGAGACAAGACGAGACAACTGGTAAAGAGACGAGAACGAGACCGAAACGAGACCTATTTTTTTCACAATTAACGAGAACGATACGAGATTTTTTTAAGTCTCGCCCTATCTCGTCTTGTGTGAAGTCCTAATAATAACGTATGTTGATGTGAAATATCTGCTTATTATTATGGTTCGTGCTGACGACTATATATTTATATTTATTAAAGTGGTCCACTTGTACCGCAAAAATATGTATTTTTACCGAAAAAAATAAAAATAAATAATAAATAAAAAATACCTATCCCTTTAAATTTTATGAAATATAACATATTCTAGCCACAAAAAAAATCGAAGATGACCACATGGGATACTTTCCTTGTCAGTTATGAGAAAAATACAACAGGGGCGCAAAATGATGGGTTCTTCATTTAAATTATAATTTTTAAATGTTCAAACATTAATCCTTGCCCAAGATACTGGCACTGACTGTATTGAAAGATAAATTTAGGCAAGATTTAACAAAATTTTTGTTGTTCAGTTTGATAGTCCAAATAGTTTGACATGTCGTGATAGATTATTCTTACAGATATATTCATCGTCGTTTGAACCTTCTTTTATTCAATTTAAGCCATTGAAATAGAATAATACCGGTTTGGGGATATAAGAGTGTGCTCCAAATAAAGTTAACCTTTTTGGCAGATATAATATATTATTATATGTTTACTTAAATAATTTCATTGTACCTGTAGTAACGCGGAATAATTGAATCAAAATGAATATAACTTTAATAATTTGTTGAATGAAATTCCAAGCTGAGAAACAGAAAGGTAGAAATACCATTCTGAAAATAGGTTGTATTCAGTAATAGAAGTTTTGAAATTTGCATGTGGCCTAGATTTGCAACGCATATTAATAATTCCTCGATATAGCCAAACAGTTATGTGAGCTGTGCTGTATTCTGGTGTGGTCAGTTTCAGCTCTCTATCTGCTCTTAACTTTTGAAATGAAAATTGTAGCAAGTTGCTTCTGAATTAGTTACAGCTACGGCCCAACAGAAAAGGAAAATGAGAGCTGTGTATTTTTTATAATGCAATACACTCGTGTTGTTACTTCGTTGTTTGTCTTTTGCACATAAACTATGCAAATTATAAAAACTTTGATTTTTCTAATTGTAAGATTTCTTCCTTAAAAGAATATTTATTTATGAACTAACTAATTTTAAATAAAGCGTTGTAAATAAAAGGAATATATCTTTGTGTCTATAGAAACATATTCTGTTTTATGACAATTTTTGCTTAACAATTAAGGGGGCATCTTAAGCCTAAAAAAACTTATTTTTCGATAATTTTCTTTAGGAATATGAATGAAAGGAAAAACTTTGGATTTCCAGCATCTTATTTAAACAAGTTTTAAGTATCTTTTTTATTTTTTTCAAGTTTATACAAATTTGCAGCGCCCCCTAGGTGGGTTGATGTCCGAGCGTTACAGGCCGAACATTAGTACACAGGTGGGAGCGAACNAGCGCACAGGTTATCACGGTCATCTGTTACAAAATCAGCTAATAAAAAAACTAAAATCTTCATAAAATTCTTTGGAGCTTTTGCTACTTTGAGGTCAAATTGTTGAAAATTCACCAAATGGCAGCCACCTGAAAAAGTGGTCGCTTATTGACCACTTTCTTTAGAATTTCAAATGCACGATTTTTTTTTTTAAATGTTCATAGAAATGGCTTATTCTAGCCCAACTCCAATAAATTTTGTCTCCTTTAAAATAAAACAATTCAGATCAAAATCAATCATTATGTTCAAGCAAACCGTTTTGCGAAGATAATTCAGACAATATAAGGAATCGAAAAATGTAAGAAAAACAATCGGTTTTTTCGTCGAAAAATAAGTTAATGCCCTCTTAAACTTTTTATTTAAATTTATATATTAAATCATGTTTTATAAATGTTTTTGATTTAATTTTAAAAAAATTAATAATTAATTGAATAGTGAAAAGGGTTTTCAGATAAAAACTAAAATGCAAAAGATTTACAAAAAAGCTAATGTCTAGCCTTGTAATTTTCCACAACATTAGCCTTAATTAGATATATTATTTTTAATAAATTGAACAATAGATAATATAACCAACTTTTTTCATTCAAAGTTTTAGGTTAATAGTACCATTATTTTGCGAGATATACGCAGAAAAATTAAACGCAAATAATCAGCAAAAAAAGCTTATTATTGTTCACCATATTGGCTTATTATGGATATTATTTTTAATATATAGTTCAATAAAGAATATAATAAACTATGATTATTCAAAGCTTCTACTTAGTAGCAACATGATTCATCGACTTAAACTCAAAAAAAAAAGATAGCAGATTAAAATCGTACTATATTCCACAAAACTGGCGTTATTTTACATGTATGTATATAAGTGTAGAAATTATGAAACATGTTTACTTTAAAACGAAATTATTGAAGATTCAAAAAATAATATTTAAAATTTATAAGACAATAACTCAGTTTCATTAACTTATATTCAAAAACCCGATCAAATTATTTTTATCATAGCTCATAAACTATTCACAGAATTTAATTTATAATATTTTATGACGTATTATGTTTCATTCGTTATAAATATTTATTAATTGATATCCGTTGAAATATGCATTATTTAATGTAATATATTTTATTTGAATATTTTAATATGTGTATTTTATTTTTTACCACATTTTGAATTGAAATTTATGCACAGTGTGTCATATAACAAAGTTACAAATTTTGTACTTCGTAGATTACACAAGCATTGTTTTAGGTAATAAACTTTGCTTTAATTTCAAATATATTTTCCTTGAATATATGAAATTAATTTATATCGAAACTTGTATGAACTTAAATATGCTAAGTTCAATTAATATCTAAGGATAAAACAATTTATAATAGTGAATACACATTCTTGTAAATTACATTTATGTGCATAGTTGAGCTTAAGGAACTGCCAAAATTCCAAGCAGGAAACTGTTATAAAGTGTTATTAGGCCATTCATTGATAATGTATCGATTGTAAATTGACAGTTTAAATTAACAAATGAAAAACGTGAATTTTCACGTTGTTATCGCGGTTATTAGGCTTATATACTGATCCCTAATTGTTTTTGAATTATTATAAACTATATTATTAAATTAATTACATATTAAAATTTTTAATAATAATAGGAGGATTATATTTTTCTAAGAACTTATTAGATTTATAGAGTAAGTAACGAAAACTTGAAACACTTAAACCATTCAATGTTAAACAAGTAAATAAGAACGTAACGAAAAGTGAAACGATTTATTCTTAAAATTCTACTCTTTTTAATGATTTTTCATGTTTTTCTAATTAATACACATTAAAAAGTAGCTCTTAATACAAAATAGAATAGATATCAGAAGATAAATACATTAATTTAGAAAGTTAACTTAATTTCTATTGTAGAAATAGTAACTATTATTTAATAAAACATTTAATTAAATAGAACATGAACTTGTTAATGATAATTAGCCTGAAAATGTAAGTTTAACATTATTATATTATTTGCCACGTGTTCCTAACGAAAATTCATACTTTTAAATTAGTTTGGCTGCTCACATAACTAATTTGTATATTTACTTGCATGATGTATCACACACATAAATATGTAAATGTGAAAATCAACATGAAACTGAATTGGTTTATGAAAATGTGAGACCGATATTTTTTATTTCTCAAAGTAAATATTTATTTTTATGAAAATATGTTGTGTGTAATACACGAAAAAACTTCTTTACTTTAGAAAATAAAAATATATTTATAGCAACACGAAAGATATATAAGTAATTTTTGTTTATTATTTGAAGTATTTGTGTGCTTCAAAGAACCAGTTCAAGCAATATTTTTCACAAATGTCCTACTTCAGCGAATATTCTGAAGTGTTTTAGCCTGTACCAGATTTTGTTTTTATTTTTGTAAAACATGTAACATTCATCTCTTCAATCTTAATCAATTTATTTTGTAGTTTTCAATTGAATTATAAACATATTCTCAAATAACCTCAAATAAATGACGTTTATTAAATTAAAACAATTGAAAACTGTTCAATTGTTTCAAAATAAAAACCAGATACGTTGATAAATTAATGTATTATTTAAAATAATCATTTGTTATAAATTATTATTAATATCACTATACATAAATATTAAATGCAATCATTTATTTCAAAACAACAATGAAACATGATTATGATGGGTTTCAAAAAATAAAAGACCTTGTAAAACTAGAATGTAAATACGAGTTGAATATTATTAAGGTATATTAGGCAAACAATTAATTTAAAAAACATTAGAAGCATATTTACTTCCTGTGGAAATGTTTCAAAAATTAAAAAATGTACAATGTTATATGGTAATCAAATAAGCTAAAAAATACATTATTATTACAAACCAATTTGCTAAATTCCTTTATGGAATATAATTATTTGAAATACTTTCTAGAAACGAAATATTTTGATTGTTAAATATTGTTGACGATTGTTTGAAATAAGTCAAATATTTACACTAATATAAAAATAAGTTGAAAAGAATATTTTTTTATCAATATGAAAACAATAATTGATTGTCAATATTGAATATTCATTTAGCCTATATATGTTTCATTAATTAATTTGGTGAATAAAATACAAGTGACATATATTTAGCTTGAAATTTTTAGTATACTATGTCGTAAAATTATTTTATAGATTATAGCACTATTTAAAATTTAATTATAAAGAAATTTTAATAGCACTAATAATAATTTATTACACCGTAAAGTTTTTGTGATAATTCACATAATTTTGAATAATATAGTTATATGATATGCTTTAAAAGTGGAAATTATGCTATTAAAAGTATTATAAAATAAAATCTGTGTATATTCAAAGTAAAATATATGGTGAATGTTTAAATATTACAGAACATATCACTTGAATATTGAACTGTTTGTACATAGTTGGAATTTCCCACGCGAGAACCTGGGCTTGACAAATAATAATAGACGAAACGAAGAAAGAAAACGTTTGAAACTGGCATAAGTCTCTACGTGGGACAATTTTCTCAGTACTAGAAAATGTTCTTACTGGAACGATATATTGTTTACGTGAATTTTTTGTTACATCTGAGTTTCGGTTTAATATTCCAGGAACAACGAAACGAGAATTGTGAAATTGAATATTATAAATTAATTTGTGACATATATTATGGGGTCTTTTTGCAAGAAACTTCTGAGAAAGGAAATCCATTTTTTAGCAAGTGTCAGATATTCTTTTTCAAAGTGTTTTTATAAGTTTATTACGTATAGCTTCTATATGGTTTTTAGTGAATTTATATTTCTCGAGAAAATTAAATATTATTATTTATTTATTTTTTTCATTATGATTAAAAAAAAAGTTAATACCTGTTGATAGCAGAATATTCGTCCGAGGTTTTTTATTTATTTTAAACTTTATCAAAATCTATTTTCTCATATTTAACATATTTTAAATTAAGTAATTCTGCTTTTATTACTATTTTATAAAATACTCATATTCAACTAAAATATGCACTTATAAAATAGATAAAAAACTATTTTTTAAATAATTATCCTTGGAAGTTTTGCATTGTAAGTTTTTATAAAATTATTCTTCACTATAATGCTCGTGTTAACCGGATAATAAATATTTATGAATCTGGGGAGTAAAGTGAATTATTAATGCACTTTACTTTCGAGGCATATGCAAAACCTGTCTTACAATAATCAGTTATTATTTATTAATTTAAAATTTAATTTTAAGTAAGATTTAAGATAAGCTCATAATATTTTATTGTAAAACAGTTAATCATTTAAAAATTATTTATTAAATTTTAATTTTATTCAAATGTATACTTAATTTAAAGCATTTATTTTAAAATGGCACATTCAACAGAAAATATATAAAATATATTTTACTGAAGGAATAAAATGGTACCTAATATATCATAAACTAAGTACATAATTTGGTTTTGCACTCGTTTGTGAGAAAAATAATTAATTTAGATAATATTATTAGATAATATTAATTGTTAACTATATCCTATTGTCCACAGGAAAAATATATTATTTGTCTTTATTCATTTAATTTAAACCTTGATATTTTTTTTTTAATCTTTTTACCTTCGATCGTTACGAGGGACGTTCAATAATTAACAGAATAAATTGTTGTAAAGAAAAACGGTTTATTCAAATAATGGCAATAATTCTTTTTAAGGATCATGTCAGTAACCTTAAGAGCATGTTTATTAAGATTTTTGATCATAAAAAATGTAAACATATTCTTTTGTGTTTATTTCAAAATGTCAGCTCCGCTTGAAACGTGTACTCTGAAGGAGCAACATTTATTAATACGATTTTTGCTATCCGAAGGTATGAAACCTGCAAAAATATATTCAAAAATATTAAAATAGTATGTTGAAAAATGTTAAAATCTCACTAAGGTATATAATTGGTTAGCACAGTTTAATTTGGGCTAAACAAGTCACTAATGTCTATTTGGACAACTGCACTACAAAATCGGATAAATAATGTTTTTTACTAAAATAGGAAAAAAAATATTTAAAATTGTTAATTTGTGGAATATTAATATTGAAATAAATCGTGTTAGAGATGGATTCCAAGACAGTTGACACGAGTTAATAAGAACACCCGAACTCACATTTGTTCTGAACAACTTTGAAGATGCTTCTACATCCTCTTTACAGTGCAGACTCTGCTGAGTTTAATTTTAATTTTTTTGCTCAGTTTAAAGACTTTTTACGAAACAAGAATTTCAACGACAAGGAAGCGGTCAAAACTATGATTTATGTATGTATCGTTCAAACAGCAAGGTAAAGATTTCGACGCTGCGAAAATAAATCAGAAAGCTCTTAAAACAATGATATAAGTGTATTAATACTGCTAAAGACTATATAAAAAATTGTGTTTTTTATTGTCGTTGAATAAACCATTTTTTTTTCTAAATCAATTTATCTAGTTAATTATTGAACGTCTCTGTATATTTTATTTCGACCAAGCTTATTTGTAGTATTATATTGAAATTTTTATTGCATTCTATCATTAAACACATAAAACTGCAAACACTAAACTTTAAGTAAATCGTTCGAATTATTATTAAATATTTTGAATGGTAAAGACAACAGTATTGAATGTTTAATAGAAACACAGATTATTATTGTTACAAAATTTATTTGAACTTCAACGTTACAATAATAACAAAATCCAACAATGTTTATATAAAACTGACAGTTTGAAAAACATTTTCAATGTACAGTATGTTTAGATTTTATTATGATAACAGAGACAAAACATACTGTATATATGGCGTATCAAATAAATGCAAAAAAAGCTTTACTGTTGTAAGCTAAAGCTTTTAGTCCAGTTAGGAAGCTTTAGTTCTTGCGCAAAGTAAGTCTGTCTGGGATTTCTACCTCATAGATTGGTTGGTTACCTTCAGAAACCCATACGGAAGCGCTTTTTCCTTGTTTAATCATATGTACCATACCTCTGGCAACATTTTCAGTTCTGTAAAAAAATAAAAAATTTATTTAATATTACAAACGTTTCGAAAGAATCAATTTCATTTTCATAAAAGCGAGGAAAATAAAAATCCAGGCAATTTATTTGTATATGTAGGTATATAAAAACAATCAACAGACTAATACAAAGATGTTTAAGAGAAAAAAATTACGGGTGATATATTTCCTGTTTCGCTATCCGACGAGATAAAAGATCTGTGACAAATGAAAAAGCTGTTCCACGTAAAATCGAAAACAGATTTAATTAAATGTGTCTTTCAATCCGGAAAATCGTCTTCTTACGTTTTTCTCGTGAAAATTAAATACAAGATTTACGGCAATCAATAAGTCATAAAAACATACTAATTTTTCTAATAATATTTCGTTTTTACTTTAGAATTTATCAAAGTCTACTCATAAAAAGATATTTTAATTAAAAATATATTGGAAACCAACTTCGGTAAAAATGTGGGTGGATAGTTGCGCTCGTACAAAAGTTTAAAGATAGACTATCATTCAGCAAAGTAACAAAATGAATTCTCCAAGGTCCTATGCAATTAAAGAAACAAACAGTCTGAACCAAATCTCAACTCCCAACTGAATTAGTGACGTCAATATGCCATTTAAATGGACTACAACTACTTCGTTAACTTACTGATTGATTGCTTTAGTTTTACGAGTGCGTTTACGCAAATAAATTCAGTTTTAACTGAAATTTTGAATACTTACGGTTGTTTGGGAAGGGTAGCTAATTCTCTGGCACATTCTTTACCCATTTCAACGCTGAAGGCACTGCATTTGTGTCCGGCGTTAGAAATAAGAGGGGTGTCAGTTACTCCTGGGCACATGGTGAGGACACGTACTCCAGTTCTATTAAATAATTTATATTAAATCAAATTATACTTAAAATTAAAATAATTGTTAAATATTACTTGTTGCAATGCCATGGCATTCCAAAGGAAGTGCTAAGTCCAACAACAAAATGTTTAGTACCAACATAAATTGGACAACCAGCCATTGGTTGCAAACCCAAGATGGATGCAATGTTGACGATAACACCTCCTTTTCCTCCCTTATCCTTGCCCATATATTGCAAACCCAAAATGGTTCCACGGACAACAGCATTCTAAAACAGCATTAAACGTAGATATTATAGGATTATGCATAGATCCTTGTGTCACTTTACCCTAATAGATGATTAGACATGTCTACTATTTTGTATACAAACAAGATTATTAAGTTTGGTTGGTCACTGTGGTAGTAACGCTATTATTAGGACAAACGCTATGTATTTCAAATTACAGGGAATGCTATTGTATATTGTTATTCAAAACATTTGTTTGTGATTAATATTATTTATAATTTCACTTTGAAGCTTACTTAATTGAATAATCAAAAGTAAGCAATTACAAATTATCTAGGAAAATATGACACTTGTAAAGTGTAACAGAAATTATAATTTATATTTTATTCTATTAAATAAAATAGTTCCATCTTCGACACATGTGCATTACTTCATATATTAAATTCCTATACTGCATTGACAGTTCGAACGAAAAATAAAAAGAATAAAAATATGAAGGTAACAGATGATACCAAAGATATAGCCATAGAAAAGTATCATTCCTACATTATTAAAATCAATTATAAGTACAGGAAGAAACGTGTTCACTTTTTATTTTTCATTTAAAATCTATTATACGAACTTAGAAGCAATTCAATTTTTAATAATAAATTTATACCTTTAAATTGTGCAATTTTTCGAGCACCTGCACGAATATTTTTTTCTTTATTTCAAGACAATGTTACATTTTAATTAATTCATTTTGAAGTTAAAATTAATTAAATTTATAATCGTAGAAAAAGTAAGTGTTTCGTGTTAAATAAATTGAAATATATTTGTAGTAATTTCCATAAAACGGAAATGGATTTTTTTCTATTAGACTTTTGAGTAGAAAAGAGAAAAAGCTATTAAATAAAAATGTGTTTTTATGCGGTATTAAAAGAAAAAAAACTGAAAAACTTTGATATTCAAAATCCGTCTTGAATATATGTACCGTTTGATATAAGATTTTTAACGTATATCAAGTTGTCAACCAAGAGACGTATATATTATTTTCCGCGATGCTAAAGTAAAAGTTCCGCAAAGAAAGAAAGAATCGCGCACTTGAAAATTTAATATTGTGTTTGGAAACTTACCACATTGATAGCAACCTCCAACTCCCACTTGTCGTCGTTTAAGATGCCCGCATTGTTGATGACGATGTCCAAACCTTTCCAAGTTGCGACTGTAGTCTTGAAGGCATCTTAAAAATTGATAGTACTTTACATTATTAAACGAATACATAGATTAAACTTCAAAACTATAATTTCAACTCCATATCTACTACTAAGCTATTTATAAGATATTTCTTAATAGAATTGTAACCGTTTTTCAAATCGTTTCTTCGAAAAAGCAGCAATAAAGCCAAAATAGTTCTTATATTAAAATAATATTAATGCTTTGAATCACTCATAAAAACAATTTAAGGCTCAAAAATCTTCTCCTCAAAAAAATATCACCAAAAACAAATAATTTCTTTGTTAAAATTTTCAAAATAGATGATGATGAAACCCAATTTTAAAAACATATTGCTTTGGAATGTGTTTCTAATGTAATTTAATCACCTCAAAAATTTTCTAAATTATTTGACATAAATAAATATATAATTTATTTACCAAAAATTTCAAAATTTTATTATTTTGAATCCAACTTTAAAAAAAAACCATTGCTTTGAAATGTTATTAAAGTTTAATTTTATCTTGTCTAAAAATTGCTAAATTTTTTAGATTTGACCAAAAATAAAAATTTATTAATCAAAAATTTTAAAATTTCACTATTTTGTAGCCGAATTTTAAGAAAATCATTACTTTGAAATATAATTAGAATTTAATTTTATCTTCTCAAAAGAATTACTAAATTTTTTTTTAAATTTAAATTTTTAAAAAATCTGTCTAGAATTTATTTATTGCCTCAAAAAATTTTCTAAATTATTTTATATTTAACCGAAAATAAATAATTTAATCGTTAAAAATTTCAAAATAGATTATTTTAAATCACAATTTTATAAAAAACATTGCTTTGAAATGTGTTTAGTTTTTATCTCCCAAAAAAAAAAAAAAATGCTAAATTATTTTATATTTGACTAAAAATAACTATTTATTTATTAAAAATTTCAAAATAGATTATTTCAAATCCCAATTTTATGAAAATCATTGCTTAGAATTTAATTTAATTTTATCTTTCTCAAATAATTGCTAACTTATTTTTAATTTAACCAAAAATTAATCATTAATTTGTTAAAAATTTCTAAATAAATTATTTTAAATCGTAATTTTAATAAAAAAATTACTTTTAAATATGTTTAGAATTTAATTTTATAAGATAAATAATAAAATTCTAATAAAAACAATATATGTTAATGATGGTTTCAGAATAAAATATAATATATATTTACATAGCAAGGTTATCATTCAATAAACAACAAATTAAAATAACATTAAAACTTCAGCCTACAAATACCCTTTAATAGAAAATGGATTTTTCCATCAGTTTATGTAAATTATTTTTTATTGAAATAAAAAATAATTGCAACTTTAGTCATCAATGTAATAATTGCATTTCTGATGAAAAGTAATACAGAAAAACTTACTTTCAAGCTCTGCAGCATTTGTGACGTCACATTTGACGAAAATAACGCGGTTCTTTCCGAACTCAGTGGTGAGTTGTTGGACAGCCATTTGACCTTGCTCCATTTGGACATCAGCAATTGTGATATGCTATAATTGCATTCAATCATCATTATTAAATTGTGTTCGGCAAAGTGCATTTATATTTACTTTTGGTTGCAATCAAATTAATGGGTTTTATTTTAAGCGGTATAAATTATCATAAGAAAATGGAACAAAAAACTTTTTTCTTCAAAGTTATTTTGAATTAAATTGTTTTATAATTTTTAAAACAACTTTTATAAACTTAATTTTGTGTTTTAAATTTAATTCTGTTTGGAAATTGATAAACTGTGTCAAACTTTTGAAATTTTCAAGTTGAATTGATTTGTTTTTTAATAAAAAATACTATTTAAGCCTAAATAATTTAAATGAAAATATAATTTTGTTAAATAACTAACCTGAACTCCATTGCGTAAAAGTTCCTTGACGTAGGAGAGACCAATGCCAGATGCTGCACCGGTGACAAGAGCAATTTTTCCTGAGAGATCCATAGCTGATGATTGTTATTGTATGTTCGTCTCTTACTGAACGTTGAAGACAAATGTGCCTTGACATTGCATTTTACCCATTTATATATGATTTCATGTTGTTAGCGAACTAATGCCACTCACTTGATGTGATAAAGATTTATCTCAGGACCGGCAATACGCGTTTTGTTTTCTAATTATAAATATACTAAAAATTTTCATTTTGATAAGTTTTTTTCTTTATTGACAATGATAAATATTTATAATGTATCATAGTCAACAAAATAATAATTTGACCTTCGAAAGATTATAATAACTATTTTAATCTATTGTTTATAAATTATTTTAACATCGGAAAATTTATTCTCAAAGAATATGACACTATTTTTGGAGCTTAGTTACAAAATTTAAATCACTTGATTCATTTATGAAAATATTTATACATCAAAAANATATCTACGGAATTCTTATCAAAATTAATAATAAATAAAGATTTTTCCATAATTTCTATCTTTTTATATAAAATCATTTAAAACTAATACTTATTTTGAATTACTATGATTATCACATATTTTGATAATGAAAAATAATATCCAAAAATATTTATAATAACATAATCTATAAATAAAGAAAAATATTTTAAATAATACCAGTTTCATATTTTTATTTTATTTGTAAAGTAAAAAATAAATGCAAAATTTCGAATGTTTGATTTATATTAATACGTATAAAAAATATTATTTTAATACTTGAAAAAAACATTTTGATTGTTTCAAGACAAATAACAGCAATATTTAATTTAAATAACAATAAAATATATTTTATATTTAAAACATGGTTCGCTTTAAAATATCAGAAACAGAAACTTTATTTGTATTTATTTTTTATATAAACAATATACTAGGAATATATTTGTGAAACTTAATTTGTTTAATCCATTATTGATTTAAGGATATAAATAATCTGAACACGGTTCTGGATTTTGTAACAAATTTCACATAAACAAAATGATTGATAGATTAATTATATATGTATTTACCTGCGTGCAGTTAAATGCAAATATTAATTATCATTTTGTATTTTATAAAAAAAAACCTTTTATTCAAATATGTTTACAAAAACAATAAAAGATAATTTATATTTAAATAGATAAACATTTGTCTTGACAACAATAAAGGTCTCCTACAAAATATATTATTTAATTTTGATTAAAATTGCATTATTTTACATCATAATAAAAGTTGTTATTTTTTATTTATTAATCACAAAAACATAAAAACATTAAGGATGTAATTAATAAAAACTGATAAAGTAATTTCTTTTATTTTTCAATTTGTTTGCAAATATCTTTCAGTTTATTCTCAAGCACTCGGGGAAAAAAAGTTATGAATATTTTCAACGTGGATTTTTCTGTTGCTTTTTGTCGCATATTTCTCTTTTACCGTTCTTTATTCGCTGCGTCTTTTAAATGTATTTATATAATAAATTTTCATTTCACAATTCTGGTAATATTCCCGTCAGAGATATGAACATATTTTCATTATTTCTGTTTCTGTCATTCATTGTCGAGTTCATTGCGAACTGTGGCTAGGGTAATATTAACAATAATTCATAACTCTTTTATAAATTAACTGAACAAACTTTTTAATTAAAAGTATTGATTGTTTTACACCTTTATTTTATATTGCGAATTTCAATTTATATTTTTATACTGTGAACGTTTATGAATAAAATAAGTACTGAGAAAATTTTAAAATACATCTTAATTTAACAATTTTACTATAATAATCTAATAGTAATCAATATATTATAACTTATTTGCATAATAAACAAGTTGTATAAAATTACCGATAATTGTACATATTTTTTAATTAGCATTTATTTATGGTATCGTGTTATTCGTAATTAACTTTGAAATATTTTATAAACTCATAAATTGTGATATTTTATACAATAAAATCAATATTTAATATTAATAAATTATAAACAGTTTTTTATTTGAATCGAAAATAAATTTTATTTTCTTTCTGAATTTGTAATAAATTATTATTAAGTTTGTGGCAAATCATGCGTTTGTTGTATTTCATATTAATGTTTCGCCATAATATTTTTGCTGTAGAAAAATAATTATAGCAATATTTTTTATTTCCTTGGGTCGAAAAAATAACAATGCATATTCATATTTAAAGCATTTTTTTAAAGCCTAAACCTCGACTAGTGAGGTTTAGGCAGTTGAAATGAGGTTCAAATCTGAATTCATCAAATGAAAATTTCAACCTCATTTCAACCTCCATGCTGCATTTATTTCCCTTTCTGCAGGAAGGAGGTTGAATTGAGGTTGAAATATAACCTCAATTGAACATCTTTAACTTCAAGCTCGAGATGCTTTTGAGGTTGAAATAATGTTATTTCACCCTCATTTCGACTTCATAAACCTCTATCACGATTATTAAATTACCTTTAGTTGGTCCTTCATTTTAATTCATTTTGTGAATTGCGTCAAGATGATGATAGGTCCTTAATGGGCATATGTATGCTATGCCTTTGAAAACTTGAATGGGCTTTTTTTGAAATCAATACACGGAACATGGCATATTAATTTTCAAAAAGTTATTTATTGTTATTGTTATTATTATTATTACTATTATTTTAGGAATTATTTTAGTGAGGTTGTATAGGTTTATTTGAGGTTGAAAACGATTATAGCGGTTGTATGAAGTTTTTGAGGTTGAAATACGGGTGAAATTCTCGACTCGGAATTTGCTTAAAAAAATACGAGATTAAAATGATAAGGTTATGGATGTTCAGTTGAGGTTCTATAAAGTTATTGAGGTTGAAATTAGGTTGAATTTTTGACTCAGGCAAGTTGTACAGGTTCATTAGAGGTTCAAACGCTGTTAAGGCGGTTCAGTTGATGTTGTGTGAAGTTCTTGAGATTGAAATGAGGGCAGATTTTTCGACTTGGGTAGTTGCAATATTTATGGAATTTTTCCAGTATCGAGAAATAATTCTTCTTTTAGGGCATCTGCGATCTATATGATAAAAGACAATATAAAAAATAAGCAAATTTTTGAAAAAATGTAAGTTTAGGTTAAGGAATTTTTACTTCTTTGGAAATTTTAGTTTTTTTTTTGTAAAATTGAGAGAAATAAAATAGATATCTTGATGAAATTTTAAATATATTAAATAAATAAATTTATGTAATAAAAATGATATTTAAAAAGAACAAATTTTGTAAAAATCTATAAAAATCTTTTTTGTTAATCGTTTAATTTTTTTTTTGTTGAAATACTTGAAAAATGATATAGATATTAAAGTGAAACTTTGAAATTATCAAATAAATTAAATTAATTTGCAATCTATTTATAAAAATGGGTAAATATCGAAAAAAAATTTATTGCATACATTAAACTTTGCGTTCATTTTCTAAATTTAAGGTTTTTGCTAAAATCTCAAGAAATAATATACATATTAAGCTGAAATTTTGAATATATTAAATAAATTAAATTTAGTTCCAACCTTTGTATTAAAAACTGACAAATTTCGCAAAACAATTTAAGTTTATATATCAGAGATTTTTGACCATTTTCTAAATTTAAGTTTTTGCTTAAATTTCAAGAAATAATAAAGATATTTTATTGAAACTTTGAATATATTAGATTAATTAAATTTTTCTTTAATCTATGCCATAAAATTGAAAATATAGAAATAAACTAATGTTGCAAAAAAAATGTAAGTTTATACATACACAAAATTTTCACTTATTTTCAAAATTTAATATCTCAAGAAATAATATAAATATTTAACTAAAACTTTAAATGTATCAAATAAATTAATTTCAGATTCAATCTATGTAATTAAAATTTTATATTAAAAATGGATAAATTTTGTAAAAAATATATAAGTTTATTCATTAATTTTCTGAATATATTTTTTGCGAAAATCTCAAGAAATAATTTAGACATTAAACTGAAACTTTAAATACGCATGTTACATAAAACTTACTACTAATAATTTAATAAAAAATATTTTTTTAAAAAGGCTGATTAGGGAAAATATATACCAGGGATTTTAACCAATTTTTAAGATTTTCTTTATATGAGAATATTTATAGTTTACAAAAGAGTTAACAGAAAAAACTAAAGGTGTACATCAATATTTTATTTTTTACGGTAGAACTATTATATAAACATATTATATAATATAAACATAAAATAAGTAATACACACTAGCGAAATATATAAAATCCATAGGTTCTTTTCAATGTCTCAAAGAGACTTATTCTATTTATAAAATACATTTAAGATAAAGCATTGATTCGAGATGAATATTTAAGTGCAACACGCGATTTTCAGCAGCGCCATGTGGTACCACGAAAACATCGACATCGCACAATTAAAGAACGACTTCACTTCAAGTAGGTCAAGTAGAAAAATATTCCTTATTTTTATAAAAAGAAGTAACGACGGAATCGGAAACGATCTCTAGTGTCTTGCAAATTACTACAAATATAATAACAAGATGTTATGAATTTCCTTTTTCTTCAATATGAAATTATAATTTTTTTTTTAATATTTTAAAATATGCATTAATAATTATCAATTGGAAAACAATATTTTTATACTTAATTGTTACTTAAAATAATATTATTTATCAGTTAATTAAATAAACATATTGTTTACTTAATTATTTCAAAAACAAACAATTAATTTTTTATAATTATTTATATACTTACGATTATTTATATTAACGTTATAAATAACTAATTATTTTATATATAACAGAGATTTAATATTTAAAAAATGTGAAAACCTATTTAATTCGAATTCGCTTAATTTTTTTCCGGGTATGCCGCGTATCTGTCGAGCGGGTTAGCATCCTGCTTGGCGTCGCGACGACACAGAAATTCACTTAAATGAAAATCAAACACGTATGTTGTAACATTTGTAGGATGTGAAACTTCTGCTTACGTTTACCGTTCGTTACATGAAAATGGTCTCTCGAAATCTGATTTTTAAACCATGAATTAGTAAATATCGTTTTTTTTTTTATTTCCTTTTTTTAAAGGAGTTAAATGAAACGATTACAAATAAAACTACAATTAATTAGTAATATAAACTTTTCTGTAACAGATTTAAGTAAATTACGATTAATTACTATATTTCTTGGAAATAATAATCTAAAATAGATTAAAAAATTTTGCAATAATTATAAGGAATAAATATTATTTATAACATATTATATATTTTCT
>NEEE01007712.1:0-15134 GCA_002278615.1 Pogonus chalceus | reverse complement strand
ATATATATATATATATATATTTTATTTTGTTTAAATTGCACATTTGGTATGCGATTCAAATTATCATTTTGTGAATGCATTTATTTATATAGATTTATAATTAATAATTGTTTGGTAGCACGTTACTAGTAAAATTGTTATTTATTTTTTACAGTTCTTAAATATGGCCAGTGTCTTCATGAGAATCTTCAATCTTATTTGTATGATGCTGCTTATTGGCCATTGGTCTGGTTGTCTGCAATTTTTGGTACCGATGCTTCAAGGATTTCCCCCGAATTCATGGGTTGCCATCAATGAGTTACAGGTTAATATTTTACTAACTCTGTAAATTATCTCCAAACATAAACAATTAAAATATCCTTTTAAAATAATAGAATTATATCAGGGCGAATATTATTTTATATTCACCTTCAAGCGGACAGGCAGTTATTTAAAAGGGCAGCGGTCGCACGTTGTCTTTAAAAATCTAATGGATAATTTTAAGAATTTAGAAAACCAATCAATAAAAACGTTATTTATTTTTTATATCTAGACATATTTTTTTTTGGATTCGGATACTATTTGTTGACAAAGTTGTATTTAATTCTAAAAGAAAGTCAAATTTTGGCAAGTTGAAGTAATAGAAAATATCTCAGATTATCATCTGTTTGTGTTTCTCTATTCATTTTATGTTTAATTATACATAGATACATTATTTTTTTTATATAAAACTAATTTGATGACACATATCTTATCTATGCATTAAAGTCAAAAAGTTTGGTGAATTTTCGGTCCTGAAACAAAAGCTATATATGCGTCCTAGGATGCACTGATAAGGGTGGAATATAGTTTCTTGTATGCATAATAAACTTATGACAAACTACTAGAGATGGAAAATACATATATTTAGAATCAACGACTTTATGACCAAAAATATTTTACACGAGCGCTTGAATATTAAAACATTTTTTGAGTTGGTCGGAAACTTAAGAAATCACGCGGCTTAATTTTTGCCGCACTCTGTATGCATTATTAATTAAATTCAGCAATTAATTAAATCATAAAAGGAAAAAAAAATTAACGGCAAAATATTTCAAATGTTTTCTGTTTCCTGTGTGTAGAGATCTTTTTAAGTCCGGGCGAAGTTTTAAGATCTTTTTAGTCAAATAAAATAAAGTTAAAATTGATAGGAGCTATTTATTCTTATTGTTATTTCCATTAGATTAATGACATGAAAATAAATTCACAACATAACCTTTTAAAAATTTTTTTTGAAGTACTTTGAGCAGTACTGTTAGTATGGATTCTAGTTGAGCTCAGAATTAGAAACAAGCTGTCAAAGCACATTCATTAATTTAAAACGTACTACCAGTCATTTCAAAGTCATTCAAAATAATTTTAGAGTTTCATGCCCTTGATAAAAACTACAAATTTACTATTGATATCCTACTGGATAGTGATGGGTTTGAAATGTAGTTTTATTGTAATATGAAATAGGCATAATGAAAGATAAATTGATGAATGCATGGCGTTTACACGATTGCAATAAACATCATTAATCAAGTGGAAGAAACAATGATCGTCCTTGACAATGAGAAATTCACGGTTCTATATCTTTTGCGTTGATTAAAGCCACAAACTGAGGAAATACGAGATGCGAATAGAGTAGGTACTAGTAGATATATGGAATACCAATATAGGAATTTCGCGGTTGACGGTTAACCCGATTTCATCACACAAGATTAATGAGCCATTTCCTATTATTTGCCGAATAACTGAATGCCGAACAATAATACGTTGCAATTGACGGAAATGATACAAATTATATCCAACTATAATGATTCAATACAAAAAATATTATCATCATTTTTTTATTCTCTTCCATTTTTCAATTTTAATGATTAGATCAATTAGTTCAGGTTTTCATTATAACCTTTAAACATTTTTCAACCTTAATCTTTTAACTTGAATAAAAATATAAATTTCACTTAACTTTCCAAATTGCATATTTTAAATGAAAATTTTTCAAGGTTTGAAATAACAACTAGTCCATTCAAAACAGACATAATTTTTGTGTAGCCCTTTAAATCATTATTTTAAATTAAATATCAAAAATCTCCAGTGATTCGCTCTTTTTTAAAATTTAAGGTCAAAAGTGAAAAAAAAAACTGTTTACCCAAATATCTCTATGTATAAATGGCTATTATAAAATTTATAGAGAGTATGATTCTTTATAAGGAAGGTTTCTACACTTTTTTCGTTTAAAGGATTGTTTGCAACTTATCGCGATTTATAAACTTGGAAATTATAATATGCACTTGTACGCGGCATGTAAACGTAACTCGATGTTAAAAATGAATTCGAAATTATATTTTGATTAAAAACAGTCATTTTAATTAATTATTTACAAATGTGTAATTTTTGAAGCTTTGAACAAAAATAATATATAGAAATTTTTGAAATATTTCTTTATCAAACTAAGCCATTGTTTTATCTTTCTTAAAATTATATATTTCAATAGTATAAATTATACTCTTCATTTTATCAAATGAATATTCGATTTATTAGAGTAATTTTAGCGTATATTTTTTTATTCAAGCAAATGCGTGGTATAAAAATTTGTTATATTCCTTACTGGAAGTAAGGAACGCTGCACTGAATAGGCACTGCAGAACTGCAGCACTCCTTATTTCATTTGATTTTAGCAATGACATTAAAAAAAAAGTTTTTTTATTAAATTCTCATTTATTTTTGTATTTAATAAAACTTTTAAAGCATCATGATAGTAACCATTTCCATATTTAAACAATGGCTTACATTAGCAGTATCCCCTATTATTTTTAATATTTACTAGCAATCAGATTCTTAATAAGAAACAAAATTGACTTTTATAGAAAAATACGCATTATAAACGTTTTAATTTCATATATTTTAATTAAACCTGTTACTAATGGTAAATAACTGAAAAAATAGATATTTAAAGAGTCAAATTTAAATTTTGATCGAAGTATTTAGGTATTATATTTTTTATTTAGTTAAAATGTCAACAAATACGTACTGAATGCTAATGAGTAACTATTGAATAGTAAATTTATCTATGCAATGAAGTGTATAAACAGATTACTACATTCTGAGTTATCTTATAGTCGAATCATGGTTCAAAATTGAATTCTAAATAAACATTTTGATTAAACAAATTTATAGTAAAGTTTAAAGGGTAATTTTTTTATTATTTAATTTTAGGAAGCCTTTTGGCTTGAACAATACTCATGGGCATTCTTCAAAGCAATGTCACATATGCTTTGCATCGGTTATGGCCGTTTTCCACCCCAATCACTGACAGATATGTGGTTGACAATGCTTTCAATGATATCAGGAGCAACTTGTTATGCTCTATTCTTGGGTCACGCCACCAATTTAATTCAAAGTTTAGATTCATCCCGAAGACAATACCGTGAAAAAGTAAGTTACAACGTTTTTAAACGGTAGGGTCAATTGAAAATTATAAAAAATATAATTTCTCAGGTAAAACAAGTTGAAGAATACATGGCATATAGGAAACTGCCTCGTGAAATGCGCCAAAGGATAACAGAGTATTTTGAACATCGGTATCAAGGGAAATTCTTCGATGAGGAATGTATCCTTGGAGAACTTTCCGAAAAACTACGCGAGGATGTTATCAATTACAACTGCAGATCATTGGTTGCTTCCGTACCATTTTTCGCAAATGCGGATTCCAATTTTGTTTCCGATGTTGTTACGAAATTAAGATACGAAGTCTTCCAGCCAGGTAAGTCACATTTTTTTTCTAACTATTTTTATTAACAATGTATTACTAAAAGCTGATAAATATTAAAATTAATTTTTCTTAACCTTTAAATACATTTATATATTTAAATTATATTATTATTCAGTCTTTTTATAAATATTTTTGTTATGTAACTTTTATTTAAAATTTAGTCCATTCTGGAAATATATAATTTGTTATTATTATTTTTTATCATAATTTGTAAATGTATATAAAGCCACTTTATCATATTTTAACAAAAATTTTGAGTCTATTCCAAAAATTTTTCATGAAAGAGGTCAAACATCTTTAATTTATTTTATTTAGTTTCTCTATTTTAGGTTTTGGTATCATTTTTTTTTTTTTGTACTTTTTGCGTCTTTTGTAACTTAACTATAAATTCAATTCTTTGCATTTTCAAGTAAATTTATAGAAGGAAATCTAAGCGTGCATTGTTTATCGCCACATTGTCTTTCTGTCTTTCTCAGTTATGTTTCTTTTCTCTTTTCATTATTTCAATTTTAAGTTGATTTTCAATCAAAAGTGCGTTGTTTTATAGGCAAAATGGGCCATTCTCTAAAAGGTAGGGCTCTAAAGTCTCTGAACAATATTTCGTTTATTTTGTTTATAATTTTTTTTTTTTTGTCGCCCAAATTTTGCAATATTGGGAAATTCATATTTGCCAGGTTTTTGTTTTTTGTATCACAAGAATTAAAAAATAAGTATATCTTTGAGTTAAAGAAACAAAAGGTAATTGTTTAGAGATTTGATTTATTTCTTAGGTGATATCATCATAAAAGAAGGAACAATCGGTTCCAAAATGTACTTCATTCAAGAAGGCATCGTCGATATCGTGATGGCTAATGGAGATGTAGCCACAAGTTTAAGTGACGGCTCTTATTTCGGCGAAATTTGTCTATTAACAAACGCCCGGCGTGTTGCAAGCGTCCGGGCCGAAACCTACTGTAACCTTTTCAGCCTTTCTGTTGATCATTTCAACGCGGTATTAGACCAGTATCCGCTGATGAGGCGGACCATGGAAAGTGTGGCCGCGGAGAGGTCAGTGCGTTGGTTGGTATATTATTTGATATTTTATTGTTCATTTGAATGTGGGGAATCTAACAAATACCGGTGCGGGTACCACTGCTACTCATTCATACACGGACTTCTAACAATGGTTTTGGTTTGGTTTTTGATATTTCTATCACAGAACCATGGTTGGTTATTAAATTACTATTATTATATTTAACACCTTCAGAAAAAAGTCTTAAATTTATTTTCATTTTATAGTTATTTATAAAATTAGTGAATAGACTTATTTAGTTTTAATTAAAATATTTTTTTTAGTAGAAATAAATGTACACAAAATAAAAAACTTTTTGATTTTTTAGTATTTAGTTATTTTAAAATTTTTCTGAACGTGATCCATATCTAATATATAATTATTGAACATTTGAAATTCTCGATATCAACCAGATTCTGTACAAACACAAATATGCACATATTCATGGTCGCTCGGCCATGTCACATTCTCACATGCACAATCTGAAATAACGTCACAATCATAAAGAAGCGAAAAGTGGGACACAATGAACAATAAAATTAACAGAACAATTATTTCAGCCAGTTCTATAGATTATCTTTGTTTTTTACATATTGAACTTATGTGTATAAATGAAATTATTAACCAACAAAGGAATATTATGTAGATTCCTGTATAACACGCAATTAATACATTATAAGAATTCGAGTTTTAAAATATAAATGCTAACCCAACTTTTATTCTCTATATTATAATTTATAAATTAATGGCATATTATATGTATAAAAACATAAATGCATTTAAAACCCTTTTATTTCAATAAAATTCAATAAAATTATGGTTACACAAATTTATGAATAACGTTTATTAAAATTTTTTAAACTGAAAAATGCTTTTACAAGTACAAGTAAAAGAGATTTAATTCTTTAATGCAGGTGAATCCATTTTTTATTATTTGGTCCGTTATACCAGGGCTATGAAACTTTTAAATTGTTTTAAAGAACCTTGAGCAGCAGAGGTGGTACATTTCTAGTTGAGCTAGACTTTCTACTACCTCTGCTACTTCAGAATTTGAAGCAGGCTGTCATTTATATCAGATTCGCGAATGTTTATTATACTTTAATGGTTTTTTTACCATATAATTTTCTCCGTGTATGATTTTACGAAGTATAGCGTTTTATGAAACCATTAATCGTAATTTTCTTGGCTTTTATAAAAACTCGCGTTATATTGGAATCTACTGTGTAACAATTTTAATTAAAACACTAATTTGTACTAAAATATTTTAACATATATAAAATATTTTTTTCGACAAATTAATATATTTTTAAGTATTGTTAATAACAAAATTAATCTCGAAATTATAAGTATTTATATTTAATTTATATTATTTAATATATTTTTAACATAACTAATTAAAATTAATATATTAAAGAAATAATTTTTAAGTTCAAAATTGTTATAAAGATTAGATAATCTATGAACTAGTTGATTTACGATTAAGATATAAATGTCCTTGTTCCTTTTTGGCACCAAGAGTGATGCGCGCACATGTTTTAAAATTGCAGGTTAAACAAAATAGGAAAAAATCCAAACTTAGTAGCACATAGAGAAGAAGATCTTGGAAGTGAGAGTAAAACGATAAATGCAGTTGTGAATGCATTAGCAGCAGAAGCTGATCACGTAAATTTATCAGATGAATCTGTTGCAAGACTACATTGCAGCGATAGAAGTTTACAAGAATTAGGAAGAACATTACAGCATGCGCCTCTACCTAGACCGAAATCGGAGAATAATTTCGCATCACAAGATATTCCACTAAATAGAACCGGGTGCGAACATAATGGCAGGCCAATGTTCCACAAATCAGATACCTTTCACAAGGAATCCACATTTCAATGACGCCACTCGACGCACTAGTGCTCTGTGCTGCTCTTAAGTGTTTACAAACTCATGTCACAAACTCATTGTGATCTGCTGCACACTATATTTTCGGCTGAAAGAGCGCTCGTGCGTAATAAAAATTATAATAATCTCAGTTAAAAATTAAATTTAAGGGAAATATCTACAAAAAATAAAAAAATCGCTTCGCAGTGTCTTGTCTACAAGCAATACTCACAACAAATGCAGTTCTGGTGTGATAATGGACACAATAATTGAAATTGATAAAATTTGATCATTTCTATGATCAATTATTCAAACACATGAAGCTAGAAATTGTGCAATATTTAGATACAATTAAGTTTAGCTTTAAAGATATTAGGTGCTCAATAATTTAAGAAATTACTAATAATAACTATTAGTGAGTGAAACCAGCTAGGAATTGAACGGAAAACTTTGAGAAAAATATCACAAATACACATTTCTACACTTTTAAACACTTTTTCTTTTAATTAACACTTTGAAAATCTATTTATTAGGAACATATTTTTCATATATTGGAGGAGCTGCGACAACAAGTCCAAACAAGGTAATTATTTTATTATATTATTGATTTAATTTATTATTATTATTATTCATTATTTATTAAACAAGGTGCAATGAACACAAAAAAAAGGTTAAAAGAAATTATTTAATTTATCTCAGAACTAAAATCAAATTGAATAAATTCAAAAATGTTAAATATTTAATTGCAAAACATATCTAACTTAAAATTTTTGATGACTTAAAAGTAAGAAATAAAATCGTTAATAAATTTAAGGCAGTTTTAATAGAATTTCTGGGTAAATTAAGTCTATTTGAGTCAGTCCCTCGCAGGTTTCAGGTAGAGAGCTACAGTAAACTATGCGTTTTTACACCAGTCAATCATGACTACTAATGCATTGTATCTTGCAAAATAGTCTATAAGTAGAAGAATGTATTTTGTTAGCTAATATTAGTGAGTATGAGTGACTAGGCCTAAATGTAAACAAAATAAATTATAATCGACATCTATACTGATTTAAAGGTGGCAGGACCATTATTTGTTATTGATTATTTGAATATGGATTCATTTTATTTATAATTATTTCTATTCTTAAATACAAATAATTATAGCTTTTAAAAGAAAGAGTTAGATAAACTTCAAATAAAATAATTAATGTAAATATCTTATAAATTTAAGTTTATTTAAATATATATTTGAAATTGTTTAAATAATCCATATTCAAATAGACTGGGAAATTATTCTTGTTAAACTTTATGTGCATTGATATTCCAGGCACGCTAGCTGTGATCTTATTAAAGAATAGAAATGTTTATATAACATTTCTAGAAATGGTCTACATAAGAATATATAATGTTATCATAGTTTTTATTTGTCAATATGTTGAAACAAAGTATTATCAGAGTTCTTTATTCTTCTAGTTAAATAATAATCTTTAAAGATTTTATAGTAATTATTTATTTGTAATTATAATTATACATTTTTCGCACTTAGCTAATATCGCACTTGTTTATATAGATCATTATTATAATAATTAATAACATATATAGGTTATGGTTTCTTTAAAATTAATAAACTATTTTTTTATATAATAAACAATAAAATTTATTCAATTTAATTCATTCTATTATTGTTATATACGTATTAATATAATTCTATTTATTTTTATTATGTAAATAAATTTGGTTATTAATTTTAAAGTATCTATATTTTAGCAATGTGAAGCTTACAAACTGCTAAAATTCATTATTAAAAAAAATGAATATTATTAACTATTATTTATTCTTCATTAGATTTTTCAATTTTTAATAATACGGCTTTTAGTTACATTTTTATTAAATTAATTCATAAATTACAGCATATTAATAAATGTAGATGACTGAAAAAATTAGGAAGTAGTAACTGAAATATTATTATTGTTAATTGCAACAGATGAAGATTTGCCATGTATTGCAGATATTATCTATCTCTAATAAAAAAAAATCGAACCATTATTAATGGTTTTACAAGATCAATTATGCCAATGTTACAAAGCAAGTAGATTTAAATATAGCAGTGAAACATGTTTAAATTATTTTTAGAAATTATTCAATATGTTATATAACTAAAAAATAAGAATGAAATGTATAATATTTACGCTTAGTATAATAATAATAATAAATAATTTGATTTTAAATAGAAATGCATTGATTTATTTTATAAGCTTCAATAATATATGTTTCATTCTTGAATGTAAAACAAGTCGTTTTAATTTAAAATTGTATGTAAAAAAATTAAACGAAATTGTTTCGTTGGCGACTAAATTATAATTTGATCGATTTTTTATATTAAATGCTATTTGAATCTAAATATATTTGTTGTACAGCATGTTTTTACGAATTCTTGCCATATTAGGTGAAAGAAAAATTCTAGCCTAGACTGACTTATAAAAATGCTTTGTTACGTACGTGATGAAATGTAGCATATAATACGAAATATTTCAGTTATTGTATAAAACAAATAGTAATATTTATTAGCATAGTTGATATTATAGGAGTAACTCTGCAGTGCTGTAATGTTAAATAACCAATGATGATATTTTTACCAAAAGTGCTCATTGCTGTTATCAAATTTAGAAATTATAAGCGATCAACAAACAATATATGATGGTGATGCTTTTTAACGAGGATACAATAAATTATGGAGAAGGTGTAGTCATTCTTGGGCAGCTATTTAATGAAACATAAACAAAAACAACAAAAAAAAAAATCATATAAACAAAAAATAATCAGTAGTTTAAATGCATTAAAATTACTATTACTTATAAATATATTTCATTCTTTTATTATTATTCATTTTAATTCTTTATTCGTTAATAATATCTTTTATATAAAAAAAAAAATTAAAAATTATTTATTTTTAATAAATCCAATTGTTTTTTTGAAATATTTTAAGACTTATTCGGAAAACATTTTAAGAAAAATTACAATTAATGAATAAATTAATTTCTTAAGAGAATGATTAAAAAATGGCATACTGTTTAATGTGTATCTATCAAATTTCGCTGTGATTATTAAAAATGTAGTATTAGTAGCTACATATTAAATCTCTATATATTCCCCCTCCAAAATTATCCGCCCATGGAAATGTACTGGGTCAGGGTACAAATTGTATTCAGTAAGAAGCAAAATTGTAAAAATCAATGTTTATTTTATATGCCCATCCACCATGTTATAAACAATTATAAACAAATTAATAGCATATTTTATTTATATTTTGATTTTATTATATTTTAATTATCAGATGCTTCAAATATTTAACATATCACCAAATTGGAAAACATTTTCTTACTCACTTTTATATGTCCGAGATCTATTAATGACTGCATTGCAAAAAAATAATAAATATTTACAATAGTATCTTATTTATTGTTCTTGAAATCAATTGTAATATAAATAAAGTGAAAAGAAACTTGCAATATGTAAATAATTTATGTGTTATGTATTTCTTTGTATCTTTGTTCGTTGATTTCTTATTATGAATAAATTTATAAAGAAATAAAAAATATTTTTATTCGAATTTTTTTTATTCACTATATATAAATATTTTATTTTTTACGCAAATAAGAAGGGTTGCGTATAAGCACTGCGGAACTGCAGCACCCCTTATTTATTTACGTTATTAACGGTTACATTCAATTTAAAAAGATTTTTTCCTTATTTTATTATTTATACTTGTATATTACATTATTTTTAAGTTAAATGTTTTTTAAAACAGTCCCTCCCCCACTAATTTTAAATACGAAACGTAGTTGATCTTACTTAATTTTTTATTCAAATGCGTTAATTAAATTTCAAATGGAAAATTTAGTTTCAAAATATTAATAATTTAACCCGTTTGTTAGAAAAATTAACAAAAATACTTATTTTGTTTTTATTTTTATTATTAAAACTTGAAATAATCATAAATACCATTTTAAATAAAAAAGTAAAAAATTAATTTTTAAGAATAATATAAAATCATATTTGTGAAAATCTTCTCAAAGTTTACAGTACATAAATGTATTCTTATTTCTTCTTAAGGGGAGACCCACCCTGATAACTCTAAAAAAAGCGATATTCAGCAATTTTTTTTAATGTTAAATAACAATAGAATCACTTAGGAATTTTCAATATATTGTTGCATGTATTTTAATTATTAATACAAAATATTTTGAAGTAAAAATATAAATATTTGAAGCCGTGGTAGCATTTGGTGTCAGACATCCTAAAAAAGGCACTTTCATGGGTGCCAGTCGCAATCAGTCCTTAAACAATGTAGCACAAAATCGTTTAGATTTCATTAATCTATATTAGATTGGTTATTTAGAAGCGTAAGATTTTTTGTTTAATTTCAAAAAATTGCAAAAAAAGAAAATGATGCTCCAATGGCACAATGACCCAATCAAATATTGTTACACTTGAATATATAGACACATTTTACTATTACCTTCAATTATTTTGATGATTATTTTGTCCAATAATGTCTCAAATAATATTATGAAATGAATAAGGAATTAAAATAAATAGAAAATATTGCATTTTAAGCTAGTGTTATATTAAAAACTCTCATAAAAAAGATACATGTGCATATATAAAATATATAATAATTAAAAACATATTAAAAAACAACTTCTTCCGTTTCATCAGCAAGAAATTCTGGTCTCAAATGAGACGGAATTTCAATGTAATCTTTAGTTTCCCAATCTTCATCTGCAGGCGGTTTAATCTGATTTGGTTTAAGTTTCGTTTGTAATGGTTTGCCGTCCGGATCTAACGATAAATAATTGAATAATTCAGGAGGAATTATTTGCGATGGACGCGCATTTTGTGGTATTGGTATATCTTCTCCGATTCCATGAAATAAAGAAGTTTTTGTAAATTGAAAATTCTAAAACATAAAAAAAATAATTATAATAAAATAGTTTAAAATTTGTTTAAAGTAAAGTACCTCGGGTAAACAATGGTGATGTAAGCAATAATAATCAGATGAACCATCGTTATGACACCAGGTACCATCTGGAAAATATGGCGAAACATGTAAGTCATTTAATTCTACGCGTGGAGTGTAATAACTTCCTGAGTCAGCCCTTCGACAGAAAATTGCGCATCCCATCCATGGACGAGCTGCAGAACATACAAAAAGAAATTGTAATTATTATTTTTAAAATTTTAAAGATTATAAATAATTTTAATTTCTACCAGTTTCATGAGGTGCTTGCAATCCAGCTCCTTTGGGGTCCAATTCAGATAAAAGCTCTGAAAATTCTTTACATTTGATAGAAGCATATTCTATAGGGGTATATCTTCTATTACAAACCTAAAAATAAATATTGAATAAATATATTTTTTTTATTTTTACAAATTTTTTTACTTATTTACTTTATTATCGTTACATAAAACTGTTTCATAACTTGTTCCTTCACAGCCTTCATCTGTATTTACTGGTTTTGGATTATTACATTCCCTTTGTTTATGTTGATATCCTTTTGAATCCCTTAAACATCCAGAGGAACAACTATCAAACTTCCATTGACTCCAGCCACCTGGTGTTACAGTCACTGGTTTCTTTTTTATCATTTTTATGCAGCTACCGCCACGACACCACTTTAAAAAATATTCAATTTAAAATGTATATTAATTAATAATAGATTATTATACCTTTCCTTTTCCGCATTCTGTTCCTTCAAGTGCAGGTCCAGCGTGGTAATATCCACTTCGCCGTGGAGTTTTACATTGTAAATTGTAACAAATTTCAGATAAATATTGGTTTGGTGAAACAACTGCATCTTTATCTCTAAGCAGGATTTCACATTGTCGTTTAGCACCGAAACTTTGACCTGGTGTATCTGAGAACTTATTGTGATTTAAGTTTGATGGCACCTTTCCTGGTTTATCCATCAAACATGTAGCATGACTACAATATTACCAAAAACTGTTAAAAGTATTTGCAGTTAATTACAAAATATACCTTAATTTAGTCATAATTTCAGCACTGCAAGATGACCAAATAGTTTCTCCACTTGTACCTCTTGAAGGTGACATAATATAACCCTCTTTAGGACATCTATTTCCACTGCTATCGTGGTGCATGCCTAAACTAGAAATTAAATCAACGAATTTTAAACAATCTTAAATTTTGGAAATAAAATATCTTACTTGTGTCCTATTTCATGAGCCAAAATATAAACACTAGTAAATCCAGCACTTGGATATGGCTTTCCAAAAACATTTGTTGTACCCAGTTCCGCAATTACACAATTAAATTTATCTAAGCAAACTCCGCCAACTGGAGCCAAACCCATTGTTACTCCACTTTTCTTTCCATTTTCATAAGCGAAAAAATCCAATCTAAAATTTATAGCAATATTGTAATTTAGTTCGAAATATTTATTATTAATTCAATTGTACCCTGATACATAAAGCGCCATATCCCAATGTTCGGGATCTTTATCATTTCCTGGATTCTTTTTTGTTTGATACTCGCAAAATGAATCCAATAATTTTGATCTTTCTCCATTATAATGAGGTAACTTCGATGGCTGTTTTTTCATAATTTCTAAACGAACTATAGTTATTTCAGCAGATTTACCAAGGCTCTCATGATGATACAATGCTTGTACCTAAAAACAATATTTTAAAGACAATTCCTGACTTGTTGCTTAAATCTTACCCCATTCATATACGCTAACAGCATATTAGTCAATCTATTTTCATCATATTTTAAATACGGTGCAAAAATTTTATAAGCAGCTTCATCAAAAAATACCGCAACTTCAATATTAATTCGTGTATTAACTCGTTTATTAATATATTTATAATCATATTCTCTTATTTCATTATTGTCGTTTGATAGCAAATTTTCTGCAATATGATACGTATCATCTTTTAACGGTGGATACGAAAAACTTGTAGATTTTTTAACAATATGCGGAACTAAATTTTCATTAGAATTTTGATTATCTTCGTTTTCTAAAGCTTCAAAAAAACTTTCATGAGATTCATCTTGTAAATCTAATGGATTTATTTCTATGATTGAATCATCTTGGAATATATAACCATGCTGAAAAATATAGTTTGAATTAAGAATTTAAAGTATTTTTGGGTAATTTTTAACTTACAACAGTTCTGGGATTACATAAACTTAATGCAGCTCTAAGTGTTGAATCTTGATGAAGATAATAACAGTTTGAAGATAAATCTGGGTCATATTTTTTTTCGTTATCTTCGTCATGTATTAATACTTTAAAGGTAGGTGAAATTAAGTTTTTGTTTTGCAGTAATTTAAGAGGTATGGATCTAAAAAATAATAATTAAAGTAATTTAATCTGTTGGTTAATACACAAAAGAAATATTTTAAATTTAATTATCAAAGAATGCAATTCTTATTGGCTCACCAATCAAAATTCAGTAATGAATGTAAGATATTTAACTTATATTTAATTGGTTGCAGTTAATTGGCTGAGGGCGGGCTTAGTATCTAAAGGTGTCAGCAAATAGTTTTCATTGTACAAATAAATAATATATCATAGTTGTTGACTTTATGCTTAAAGTAACTTAATATAAGACACAAAGTCGTTTAAAATACAAATCATCTAATGAATATTATTTATTTTTATAGTTTAGATTGTTTTAATTTTATTAATATTAGAAAATAATTTTAAGTTGCTAAAAGAAACTTTATTTAAGCGTATTTTATAATTAATAAAAAACTGATCAATTTAAAAAAAATAAGGTTATATATCAGTTATTTTTACTGATTTTTGAATGTTTTTTTACAAATTTCTAAATAAAAAACTAATTTTTAAATATATGCATGAATCATACAATTTTCTTTCATTAAAGTCCTATAAAAAATTTTTCAAAAAAATTGCCAATTTGATAAAAAAAATGTAAGATTATATATCAGTTATTTTCGCTGATTTTTCAATGTGTTGTTTTTTGCGAATATCTCAGAAACAAATAAATATATTCAGCTAAGTCTTGAAAATGTGCATTAATCATGCAGTTTTTTTATAATTTGCGTAATGATTATTTAATTTTGCAAAAATAATAGAGTTATCTATCAGCTATTTCTGCCGATTTTTGTTTAGTTGATAACATGTATCTTCATTTATTAAAATGCTTTTATTTTGGAAGTGCATAGCATTAATTTTATTCTGGAAATAAATATAAAGACAGAATTTAAGTTTTTAGTTTTTAATCCAATTAAATGAATAAAGAATTAAAATAAATTTTACTGGTTTATTAATATAACTTTAATATTATTATGTTTCAATAATAAAATAATATTTAACGACAAAATATAAACTTACGTTCCAAATGCTGTTAAATTAAACTGAATTGGTTCTTCTTGAATCGATGTTTCCAAATTAGATCCTTCAA
>NEEE01008192.1:10490-24555 GCA_002278615.1 Pogonus chalceus | reverse complement strand
AAATTATTCTACGTCGAAATATAACAAATGTATATTATGAAATAACTCAAAAGCTTATGATGGAATTTTTAAATTCTTTTAATATTTTATAAACACATCAAAGTAGCGTAGTATACTGGAATAAGAATTACATCTCACCGTTGTCAAAAATTTTTGCATTTTACCGGCGATGATCTTTTTGTCGGTAATCATACTGGTAGCGGCGGCCTAAAAAATATGTATATCAAGGGTATAAGAAATGTTTATTTATAAATTTTTTTTTATAAATTACTTTGTAACTTATTAAAATTAATGTTAAAAAGTTATTAATAAAAGAATATTATTATATTTTATCATTAGTTTTTGATCTAATAAGCGAAATATAGTATAAGTAAAAATATTAAAAGTTTCTTGTTTAATTGATCAATTTGTAGTTATCGTCGTCGTTGTCGTAGTTTAAATAAAATTTTGCGCTGCTTTTTATTTTACTTATAAGATCGTTTTGTTGTACCATTTTTGTTCAACATTGTCGGTATTTTCGTCGTCGTTGTTGTCGTTGTAGTAGACGTTGACATTTACGTTGCGGTATACATCATAATGGATGTTGTTATTGTCGTAGTCGTGATTATATTTGTGTTTGTAGTCTTAGTCGTGGTTCTGATCGTTATCATGGTCACTTATATGGTCTCGAACATGGTCGTTATTGTGTGCGTTACCGTCGTCCCGGTTATTGTTCTTGCCGTTGACGACGACGTTTATGTTAACATATCTGTTGTTCTTCATCTTTACATTTATTCCTTATAATATGTTATTCTATTTGTTGTAATATAGTTGAATTATTGTATGATTAATTTATTGTAACTTTTGATTTTATTTAAATTTAAAAGTTCAATAAGAAACAAGAAAGTTTTCATTTTGGTTTTTAAAATTTAGAAATACATAAATTAAAATATATAATGTAATCTATAATTTAGTCATATATTAAAAAATTCGTTGCATAGATATTTTCGTCGTTATCGTTGTCTTTGACTACGACGTGCACGTTTACATGTTCGTATCGTTATTCATCAGCTTGGTCGTGGTGGTGATTAAGATAAATTTCCTGATCGTGGTCGTTTCTGTGTACGTTGCCGTCGTCTTGATTATTGTTTTACATGTTCGATGCGTTATTTATCAGCTTGGTAGTGGTGGTGATCGAGATAGTTTTCGTGATCGTGATTGTGGTTCCGATTGTAGTCGTTTCTGTGTATGTTGCCGTCGTTCAGGTTATTGTTTTACATGTTCGTTGCGTTTATTATAATCTTGGTCGTGGTGGTGATTTATGCAGTTTTCGTGATCGTGGTTGTGGTTCCGATTGTGGTCGTTTCTTTGTACGTAGCCGTCGTATAGGTTATTGTTTTACATGTTCGTAGCATTATTCATCAGCTTAGTCGTGGTGGTATATAGTTGAATTATTGTATGAAAATTTTTTTGTATATTTTAATCTTATTTAAATTAAGAAATTAAATAAGAAACAAGAAACTTTTCATTTTTGCTTTTTAAATATAGAAACACATAAAANTTCATAAAAAAAAATAGTTATATATTTTTATAGTGGGGTTCTCGTCTAAACTGACAAGACGAATCCCCAAGCGAAGGGCTGAGTCTCAACAGATCGCAGCGTGGCAACTGCTCTACCGAGTACAACACCCTGCTCGGTAGGTAAGTCGTCTACAGACAATTTCGAGCCTCAACATTGAAATTATTGTATAATATTCATGTTCGACTGGTTTCCAGATAAATAAATATAATCAGCTGATCTAACCGTTATTTATAAAAAGTTCTGTATTCCAATAAAATGGGCTCGTGCGACAAAAAATGCGAACATTTTTAGGCTAGTATTATCTTACAAGGAGATTCGCATTTAATTGAGCTTTTCGACTCTTGACGCTACGGACTTACAGAAGTTCAGGCATAATTCCACGGATGGTAGCTTCGCACCACCGCGTGCTCGAGCGAGTCTGTGAACCAAATGTCTGAACCTGCGGTTGCTCTCGTATTGAGCAGGATTACTATCGCAACAACTGTTCATCAGTAAGGTAAAACTTACCTCTCTCACGACGCTCTAACCCAACCCAAGTTTTCTACTGGCGGGTAAACAGTCCGACGCTTGACGAATTCTGCTTTGCAATAATAGGAAGAGCCGACATTGAAAAATAAAAAAGCGACGTGGCTATGAACGCTTGGCCGCTACAAGCCAGTTATCCCTGCGGTAACTTTTCTGACACCTTTTGCTGAAAACTCTTTAAACAAAAAGGATCGATAGGCCGTGCTTTCGCAGTCCTTGTGCGTAATGAACCCCGGGATCAAGCCAGCATTTGCCTTTTTGCTCTACGCAAGATTTCTGTCTTCGCTGAGCTGGCCTAAGGACACTTGCCTTATTCTTTGACAGATGTACCGCCCCAGTCAAACACAAATCAGCTCGGGGCATGTATGAAATTTCTTCATAATACCAAGAAACATACATCTCTGGAAACGTATAAATTTCCGAAACGGAGAACCGCCCGAAAAAATTATAGCACCTTACGATAATTTGTAGAATATTAGGATTCTTGTCACCCACTAAACACTAGCACAAGAATACTATAACAGGTGTCGCCGGAGCGATCAACGTATGCGTTTTGCCTAACCGAGTAAGTAAAGAAACGATGAAAGTAGTGGTATTTCACCGGCGATTATTGCTTATGTCCCACTTATGCTACATCTCACATGTCTTTTTATAGTGCCAGACTAGAGTCCAACTCATAGGAGTCTTTTTTCCCCGGTTATTTCTCCAAGCCCGTTCTCTTGGCAGTGGTTTGGCTAGATAGTATATAGGGACAGTGGGAATCTCGTTAATCCATTCATTCGCGTCACTTATTAGATGACGAAGCATTTGGCTATTCAAATTGTTTATTTTATATTTATATTTTACAACATTTTTGCTGAGATTTTACCCAACCAGAGGGTTCACAATATATGGCCCAAATCAGATGTTAAATTACATTTCATNTATATATATATATATATATATATATATATATATATATATATTACAATGTGACAGAATATCAGAACAAAACTGGGACTGGGAATCCGGTGTTTATGGATATGCGAGAGTTGTAGTTTCTTTATATTTTGTCATGAAGTAGTTTGACCAAAATTAGTCTTATCCTGGCGAATGTTGAGTGTTCCTTCTCCGTCTAAGACATGCGTCATAAAGTTTTTGTGGATAAAACTGCCAAATTTTAGGGCAAAATTGACGCCAGTACTCCTAAGGGAATGTGGTAGCAGAAGTTTGTCTGAGGTTGGAAGATTAGCCTTGAGACAGATTCATCTGGCTCCAAGAATTATGGAAAAAACGACGATTTTTTTTCCTGGCCAGCGGCGGTCTGCTATTTTCCGGAACGTGATTTGGTCGTATTTGAGGCGTTTATCGTCCCACGTCTCAGTAAGTGGCTTGGAGTGTTTTTAGCTAACCTGAACATCGGCTATGACGATCTGGTTAGCTGAGCGATGAATAGCGAGATTAGGGATAAACAGAGCCTCGTAGTGGTGGATAACTTGTGGTTCTACTTCTGTTTTCTAGCCTTTCGATCGCATGTGGCCGGCTTCCTTTCGTACAATTTTATTATGGCGTTCTATTTTATTTCTACGGTTCACGGGATACGCCTGCAGAATGTGGCAGGTTCTCTCATGGACGTTGCATCCTGCTCGGATGGCTCAAATGGCTTTTTTGCTCTTGAGAGGTAAGGCATGGGAAGGTAAGTTGTCTGTTCTAAGTTGGATCGCCTGTAAGAAGGCACTGCTCGATCATCCTCGCAGGCAGTTCAGAAGCCAAGATTCATTTGCGTTGTCTCTGAATGCTTCTTCCAGGCCCGCACTAAAAGGGCGTGTTGAAATTTGCACAGGTGGTGTTAGACGGAGCAGCTGTTTTACAATAGCAAGTGCTGGCTCACCTGAGAAGACCGCATCTTGCAGCCTTACTTCTATTTGAAGTCTCTTCAATCGGTCTGAAAAGATTTTAGGAATTGTATTCCGGAGGTTAAGTATGCCAAGACTTCCATCCCAGATATTTGTGTAACGGACTTGATTGCCGGTGTGACCGAAAAGGTACACAATCTGCTTGACAGCTTTTCTAAGGTTTCTGACTGACTCAGAGAGGACTAAGCCGGTTATAGAAAGAGATTGCATGCCGTTGTACAGTCTAAGGATAATATGGACATCGAAGATGAAGAATTTCTTTTGGGGTTTCAGAGGTGCTCGTTGTAAGCGACTTAGCTAGTTGGTAAGGTTGTGTAGGTTAGGTTTTGCTGCTACCGTGGACGCAAAGTCTAACCCAAGGTAGCGTACCACATTGATATCTGCCACTGCCGGAATGAGGATTCCCCATACTTTATATATTGATCGATTCCTTGGTTCACTCTTAACGCGGACGATAGCGGCGGAGATGGCCATGCATTTGGAAGGAATGAGTGCCATCTCTCTTCGTATAAGAAATTGTTTAGTGAGGTCCAGCGTTATCCCTATTTCGACATCATAATCTGATAATAGGACAAAGTCGTCTGCGAAAGCCAGGCAGCTGACATTGGTACCCTAAGGTATAGTACCGCCTGGTCGGGTAGTATTGACTTCCTCCAACAGTTCGTCCAATACAATATTAAACAAGGTGAAACTGAGCAGATCACTTTGTTTAACTTCTCGCTTAAACTTTACTAAACCTAAAGTTTGGCTGCCCACGGAGATGTTTGTATAGGCTTGTAATGTCGACATGATATAGTCGATAGATTCACTGTCGTATTTTTTCCGTTTTAGTTCACTTGTTATTGAGTCGTGTGATAACGTATCAAAGGCTTTTTGACATCTTATTTTATTATATTAAATGTCTTACCCTAAAGCGTTCTTGAACGGATGTAGTGATTAAGGGTGATGATGTTAGATAAAAATCCGTCAGATTCACGGACTCTTTGTGAGTAGGGATGGATATCGGCGGTGTGAGAAAGTCGCTTCGCTAAGATTCTATGTAATAATATTTGAACTAAAGAACCAATTGTTATTGGTCTCGAGTTCCCTGGATTGCTTCTATCGCCGCCTTTTGGGATAAGAACTGTTCTACTGCACCGCTATATGGAGGGCGTGTAGCAACGATACAATATAGAATTAAACAAGATTGCCAGGTGGTTAGCTGGACAGCGTTTAATTTGAAAGATTCAACTCCCATCAGGCCCTGGTGAAATGTTTTTCCAGGTCTTTTTCTAGTTTTCAATTTCTTCAGCTGTGATCGGATTTCTTATCGTTCTATGTTGTAGTTTGTCGTCGTTGTTCTTAACAGCTTCCTTATCGACGGATTCTGTTTTATAAAGCGACCTTAACAATTGACACAGGATCCTTTCGCTGGAAATGTTTTTTCTTCTAGAAGGGGCGTGCCAGTTATAATGTGATTTGTCAAGACCGACTTCATTTTAAGAAAGAGGTCTTGACATTTCTAACATTTTGCGGTCCTGCGCTCTCTTGATGATGTTGGTCAGGAAGATATTGACGTCCACCCGCGGCGAAGCTTTGTAATGCGTTTAAAAGGAAGTATAAGAATATATTTAGCCAATTACATATTGAGGCATCAAAAGTATTCAGATTTTCTGAGAAGACGGCTGTTATCAGATGTTGAGTTTCCTCGTCGGCTTCTAGACGTGCGTTGATCAATTCCTGGAGGAATTGCACGTTGAAGTTGAGGTGATTATAATCGCATACCTCAGTATCTGAGTGCACTCTCTCTATTCTTTAGGTTGAATATTGTATTTGAGCGGCCTCTTTTGAAGTGTTATTGGTTAGATTTATTTGTAGATTGTTTTCTTCCGGTCTTATATTTGCCGCAAGTTAGGGCGAAGATCGAAGCTGTTGCATTCCTTTGCGTAGTGTTACATTTGTAGAAGAACTATTTCCTGGTAGGCTGAAAAGTCTTTGTTTACATTTTCCAGGAGTAGGGCATACCTCTGAAAATGTTTCTGTCAGAGGTGTTTTTATTCTGCCTGTTGTTCTGGCTGTTAAAAATTTCTTATATTGATTTTTCAGACGAGTCTGGTGGCAGATTGTTGTGTTAGTGGAGAGCTGGATGGTCTTTTTTCTGTGATGGAGTTTTTGCTACAGGAATAGTATTAATTGGTTCTAGGGTGCCAGGTGTTGGTAATGCGGAAATTGAAGGCAGAATTTCCGTTAAAAAATTAAAGGTTGAAGACGTACCAGGTTCTACAGAAGTTTATACTTGTGTTTTCGTCGATCCGAAAGAGGAATTAGCCTTGAAAAAGGTATTTATGGCAGATTCCGTATGTTTTCTCTTGGCCTTTGATAAGATGGCCGGGTACGCTGGCCTGTCTCTAATATACCGAACATGGTAATGAGTAAGGATGGTCGCCTTCTCCATCTTGTGATAACTAATCTTTTCCTTTTTGCATCGAGCATCCATCTTCGCGATCGTCGCCGCCAAAACGGGTCAGGTTGCAGGGTGTTGCACCAACAGCTGTTCCCGGTCTTCCCGTTCATGGGCCCGGCATTCGTGCTCTCGCACGGACGGGAAGCTGTCGAAGTGCATGTAGCAAATAGAGCATCTTGTGGGATCCCTAGTTTTGCACAATTTCCTATGTCAAGCTAAGCTTGATTTTAGCTCCCATGAAATTCCACATAGCTTACATGTAAAGCCTGGGTCTTTTCCATGGTGGGGTTCTTTAAGCTAAAATATGAAAAAAAGAGAATAGACACCAGAATTGGACTTGGTGCCAAAGTGAGATATTGATACAATTACATTTTCATGAGGTTTTAGCCAGTAACAATGTTGTGCTTCCGGTTGTCCTTACTGTGACAGGCAGATAAATTACCAAGTGAGCGGGTGCAGTGTATCGTACATCATTAAAGGTCTGGTTTGCGCGCGATGGTCTAACGACACGGAATACAACGCAAAACGCGACGAATTTCAATCGGAAAATGCTAAGTGGCGCCCGTATCTATGCTACGCGCAAGCAATTGGATCCAGTATGCCCTTCAATGAGTTCTCAGACCTCGAAAACCTAGAAAAGGAAAGGTCACTCGACCAAAAGTATCAATCGGCGTCGGCGTCGTTTTAAAAATAGACGCTAGCTAATATCTCCTGATCTATTAGTCGTATCGAGATAGTAATGGTGTTATTCGGTTCAAGATGGCAAATTTAGTTGGATTAGACTGGTCGCTAGATGTTTGGAAGACCTATAAGAAATCTAGTGGAAGCGTCGCGACACTGATCCCCAGAACGTATTTTTGGATGCTTTAAGTGCCCGAATCGAGTATTTGCTCAAAAAGCGTCGGATCGGCGTCGAATAATCAGAATCTTGTTAGAGAGATCCTCAGGAGCACAAAAATGATGTCAGTTGAAAAACGACGTCGCGACGCCGTCAGGTGTCAGGTGCTTCTTGTCAGGGCTTAAAGACCCCAAAACCGTAGAGAAGCAGAAAACAACGCCCGGCGTCGTGGTGCCAAGAAGGCATCTGTTTAGTGTCGGGTGTTGTTTGTGACGTTTTACTACGTCGCATTGAAATTACGACGCCTGGCGTTGCGAAGCGATGCCAGGTGACCGACTTTTTTCGAAGAGCGCGACGCGCTTGACCGTTAATTCCAATGTACTGCACTCATGCACTCTACTGATGGGGATTCGCCCCACTAAGGCTAAGCTCCGAACGTACAGGTTACCTTAAAAAATTAAAAAAAAAAAAAATATATTACGGAGCGCGCAATTACGTCCGCACCATACGACGGTCAGTGAGGGAGTCAAAGTTACTCTCGCCGTTTACCTGCGCTTGATTAAGTTTCCTCACGTTCACATTCAGAGCACTGGGCAGAAATCACATTGCGTCAACACCCGCTGGGGCCATCGCATTGCTTTGTTTTAATAAAACACTCGGATTCCCCTGGTCCGTGCCAGTTCTGAGTTAATTGTTGAATGACGGCCTAAAAGAACACTAAGATGTGCTGATAAAACAAGGTTTTTAAGGCCAAGCCTCATTAACACTCTACTAAGGCCACGCAGCAAGGAACTTCCGTGGGAGGCCAAGGCACGGGACCAAGCTCGGATTCACAACGATCACTTTACTATTAGGAAAAAATAATCAGAAAATATATGAGATCTACACATCAAAGTAAACATGAATACAATAAGGGCACGTAAATTACTACCGAAACACTAATACCGACACCACAATCTTGCCACAAATCACCCCATATATGCACATCATATACCTGAGAAAACAACCGAAACAGTTAGTAAAACTGAAGTTTCTTTACGCCCAGTCTCGGCACGTCAGCCGAAAGCCACGTCACCAAGCCTGACATGTCCAAATTCTCAGAGCTAATCTTTATCCTAAAGTTACGGATCCAATTTGCCGAGTTCCCTTTCCTCTTTTTTTTTTTCTTCCTTGGTGAAGAAAATTCTTTTACGCACTTAGTGTGGGGCTCGTCTGTCGTTTTGACCATATCCACTAAAACCTGACCACAAATAACATGGGGTTTTTTTCCAAAACACGAAGAACTACCTTTTGGCATTACTTTTCGAGCTGCCCCCTCACTCTTCTAAGCTAGTTATTCGTGCTGCGAATTGTCACGTCCGGTTAAGTTTTCCTGGTCCTTTTCGACTTGCTCTTTTTTCCGCATTACTTTCTCCGTTTTTTCTGGTGCCACTTGCAGGCTTTTTTTAAGCCATTTGATGATACTGTCAACTGCTATTTTAGTTTTCAGTTTCAATTCGGCTTCAGTTCACACTGTGATTTCGATGCCGACGTCGTCTGCGATACCTATCGCAGTTGCTCTATCTGGGAGGCCAAGTCTGAAAACCTTATCATACATGATGTTCCATAGAAGAAGCCCAAGCTTGGATCCTTGTGGGACTCCGCACGTCATTTCTATTTTGGAATTATCCCCGATCGAGATGGGTCTGCACTTTAGATAGCTCATCGTAACCCTGACTAGATAGGTGCTGATTTATTTGTCTATCATTGCCTCTATAATATGTACCCAGTTTTGACTGTTAATAGCATTTCTTATGTCTAGGGTCACGAGTATGCAGAAACATCTCGTGTTTCTTGATTGGGTTCCCTTTTGGAGGCAGTTAATTACTTCTTTTATCGCGTCAGAAGTGCACATACCTTTCCTGAAGCCGAACTGATATTTTGACAGCCCCCCCTCCATAAACTCCAGCTCTTGGTTTTTCAATCGCAGATCAGTTGTTCTGCAATTTTGCCTAGCGTGTTTAAAAGGAATCTGGGTCTAAATGAAGGGATATCTGTCATGTTCTTCTTAGGCTTCTCTATAAGTACGAGCCTTGTTTTTTTTCATTCCGGCGGAAACCTTGCTGACCTGATTATATTTTTTACAATCTGTAGGAAGGCTTCCGGGTGTCCTAGTACAGCGGTCTTGGCGATCTCAGGTGTTATTTGATCTGGACCGGCTGCTTTTTTTATCTTAAGTCTCGAAACTGCTTGGAGGAGCTCAGCTTCCTCAAATGGGTGTGGTGTGGCCATTAGGTCAAACACGAACATATGTCACCAATCCACCGGTTCCTTTGGAGGAAACAGTCCTTTTGCTATTTCGAGCTGTCTTTCATCGCTTATTTTGATTTACAATCTGATCTTTCCAACCACAATCCTGTATCTCTGCCCGAAGATGTCTTGGTCCAAGTCTTGTAAGACTTTTATCCAAGCATTTCATTTAGCTTCAGTGACTGCCTTTCTAAAGACTCTTCTTGTGTCTTTACACTCTTACCATCTAGTGTCTTTTTCCTCCTGGGTTGATAAAGCTCTTTTGTTGGTATTGGTGGACTTCCTACGTGCTTGAAAGCATTTCTTGCGTAGTTTACCGATTTCTGTTGTCCACCAGTAGGCTTGTGTTTTATTTTTGTCATTCGTAGCTTTTTTCCGTGGAAAAATTTTTTTGCACGCCTTGACTACGCAGTCCATATAGTGCTCTTTTTACTGCTTTTAGAACACTTGCCAAATTTCTTTTGAAAATTAGCATTTTTTCCTCCGAGATTTTCCAACCTCGGGGCTGTTCTTTATGTTCTTGGTTGTGAAAGTCAGATTCCATCAAATCAGACGTGATCATCTTGTGAAAACTGAGGTTGTCTTCTTCTAAGATTTTTCACAGTTTAATCACATCTGGATGTCTATTCATGGTTAAATCGAGGACCGACTCCTGTTCCCTTCTTACAAAGGTTGGATTTGTTGGCAAGTTTGCCACTACTCACTGATGTTGAGTCATCCAATCAGTCAAGGTTTCACCTCTGCTATCTTGCTTGTCACCCCAGAGGTAAGACTTTGCGTTGAAATCGCCTCCGAAAAGACTTACATTTTTACTCCTCTCATACTGCTTCCCACATCTTCTAGAAAGGATTCGAAAGTATTTATGTCCACATTGGGTGAAATGTAACAGCGGTATATCTTTTATACACCTATCTATTCCCATGTGAAAACCTTTCCGGATCCTTGATCTTAAATAAATATTTGGTTGTTTAGAATGATTATAGCGCTATCTACTTCTCTATCGGTAAGCCATAGTTTTTGTTTGGCTAGAGTTTTGTTTGGTTCGCTTATAATCAGTACAATAACACCCCTCTTTCTCGCTGTTGCCATTATGGCGTCGTGTGAGTCTCGCATTCTGCCTGCGTTTGCTTGCAAGCATTTGATTGCGGAACTCTTCCCCGACCTTTTTAATTTATTTGCCATTTTACTTAAAAGAGCACTCAAAGTCAAAGCTGGAAGATCTATCGAGATGGACACATTCAACTGCTTCACTGCGCTGTTTCTCTATACACTGGGATTGCGTTGACTTTCTTTTTTTGATGTAGCTTTCCAGGACTTAGAGATATTTCTCCGCTTCATTTTTGGTTATACCTTGAGAGCAGCAGTATTTGAGATATACATCCTTTATATTGTTGATGTTTTCTGGGAAACCCAGAGCTCTCAATTTTACCTTGACTGACACGAAAGTCTGTCCCTGGTAGTGGCTTTTATAAAGTTTCGACAGGTTTGTTACATAAAGCCTTGCCATGTCAAAGACTGAAGCTGTGGAGAGATGACCCTCTAGCTGCAAATGGTTGATGCTGGTGTAATCTAAAGGAATCTCGCATCTCCTAAATCTAGGTGTTATTTTGGCAGTCGCATTGCTACCGTCGTTTCCGGTATTTGTGCCAACGGATACACGGAGGCTAGAAAGTTTCCCTAGTTCTCCTTGTAGACATCTGCCGTGTATAATCCTAATTTGTCTGGGTTGTTCTTTAATAGGGATTTAATGTTTTTTAGTTTGGATTTCGTCTGCATCAGCCTTTTCCAGTGCTTTGTCTAGCAGCTGCATGCCGGTCCTTCGATTTCTATTTTCCCTTTTAGGCACTTTTGGGTTTAGTTTTATTGCCCATAGAGATAGAAGGTGCTTGTCCGTCCACTTTTGTCTTTTTTGTTTGATCTATTTTCCCAATTTCGTTTGTTTTTGGGACGTTGGTTTTTCCTCTTTTAGGTTTAATTTTCTCCGCTTTTTGGGTCTCGGAAAGCCGGGTATTTTTTGGCTGATCTAATGCTTTCTTTTATATCGGGCACCTTGTTGTGTTTGCAGGGTGTCATTGCACTTTGCAGATGGCGCAAGCGCTTTCGCCTTTGCACTCTCTGCGGATCAGGCCCAGTTTGCTAAAATTTCTGCAACACTTTGACCGGTCCGGTCCCGTGCATTTCCGAGCAGTGTGTCTAATATTCCAACATCGGAAACAGGTTGTCACCTTCTTATCAGGGATGATCGTGCAGAAAGTTAACCTGATTCTGACGTTTTTTAGTCGGATTATTCTCTGCTCGTCTTTCTTACGTAGGAACACAGTAGCGTTTTGCGTTCCTGCAAACCCTTTGCGCAGGGAGGCAATGTAAATGACATTTGCCCTATCCTTGTGTCCTGCTGCTTTTTCAATTACCTGTTTCACCTCGTCAGGTGTGGCAACGGCATTTTTGACCCTTAAAGAGACTATTGTTACCGGTTTTTGTCTTTAAGTTTGGACTTTGTTTTTTCCCAGCTTATTTTGTAGGGTTTCCTCTATCAAGCTCCCATCTCCGTTTTCCGGTTTCCTGGTTACTGTCAGTACCAGGTTCCTGATTTTGGATTTACGGACTCCTCGGACATTGTTTCCGAGACCCCTTGTGTGCACCTCATTTTTTACCGCCCTAAACATGCTGGCATATGTAACGTCTCCTGCTTCTTTAATGATAATTGCATCAATTCTGGTCGATTTTTCCTCCGCTATTTGTTTGGCTTTGGCTTTCTTTCTGATCTTTACTTGGATATAGATCTCAACCTTATGTTTGGCTGCTGTCTCCTCCAGTGTCACCCGGAAGTCTTCCAGCTTCCCGGACAGTTGTTTGTTTCAGGGGAGAGCTAGCTACGTTCTATTCTTTTCTGCGACATTGCTGATAACTAGTTTAGCCCTTTGTCGCAGTTCTTTTGTGTCCCCGTCATCGATTCGGTAGATTGTTCTTTGTACCAGGTTTTTGCCAGTGACCCAAGAAGCGGTGTGAGTTTTGGCCACTTCTTCTGTAGGTTCCGCGATTCCTTCAAATCTGTTTATGAAGAGACATTGGATACCTGTTTCCATCTTTGGATTGCATTTGGTTCTTACGACCCCTATATTTTAATCCGAATTCAAAGTAAGTGGGTTACTTTATACTCTTTTTGTATGGGTAAACCTTGGTTTTACAGGTTTCTGCCATACCAAACCTGGCTCTGGCCACTGCATCTCCGCGTCGCACATGACCAGCTTTCCTTTTTTTGGCGCGGGAAATTTTGCCGTTTTGTCCGCTATTTCTTTTTCCAGCTTGTCTAGCAAGGCCTCAAACTTTCAATGTTTGAGTTTTGTGGCCATGATGACTTGTAAGTTGGCTCTGTTTACCACGTCTCGTTTGATATTAGTGACGGAGCTCATGGTTTCTTGAAATTCATTTATACCGTCCAAAAGGTTTTGGACGAAACTTACTATGTTTGACTAGGAGGCTTTTTCTGTTTCGCCTCCCGGCTCTTTTCTCTTGCTTTTGAGATCCGTGACATTTGTGTTAATTGTCGGGAGATCTCCGACCGACCCTGCTCGTTCTCTAATTGTCGGCCTTTTATCTGGAAGGATGTATCTCCGAGTGAGTGTTGGTGTTTTTTTGAGAACTTGATTTCTACTGAACTCATCTTCTATATTGCTAAATTTGTTGTCGGTCTGGAAAATTCTTTTCCCAGTATCTGTGCTCTCGGCCTGGGATCCGCCGTCTCTGCCAGTTTGTATATGACCTCTCTCACATACCATTAAGTCGGCAACAGTCATCGAGTCTTGAACCCGGTCGGAACCGCTGGCGGAATCTGTATCCACGTGGGTTTGTTTATTGAACAAACTCCCTATCATTTGATTTTATCGTCTTACCCTGACGTGCATTTTAAACCTTCTGCCAGGTTTCCTTTCTACAGCCGCCTAACTAGGAAACAGACGCTATTGCCATGCCGCACTTCTAGTGACAGACGCAGGCGAAGGGCGTCGGGACCCAGATTCGAACCTGGGTCACTACGTTCACAGTTTGTGAACGTAGGGTTCTACCACTAGACGACCCTGATGACTTCCCTAACCTATCAACTAGAGGCTCTTCACCTTAGAGACCTGCTGGGTACGAACCGGCGCAAAACTTTCACGTAACCCTCTCCTGGATTTTCAAGTTCCGAGATCACGATCCGGACACAGCTGCAACTGTTGTGTTTTTCGCGTACCAAACACTATCTCGCCGCTAGAGTATTCCGGGGAACTCAAACACTCATACAAAAAAGAAAATTAGTCCCGGATCTCCCGACGGCGTCTCCAGGTCCTTTTGGGTTAACCGACGAACACATTTACGAGGGCCTAACTTATTAAAGGTTTCGCTGCCAGGTTCTGGAATAGAAACCAGATGAGTGTGATACTTTAAAATATACTGTCATTATCTGTATACTTTATTATATTCACCTTAGATATATTTTGATTTTCTTTTTCTATTAATAATAGATATATATATAT
>NEEE01007702.1:2597-26934 GCA_002278615.1 Pogonus chalceus | reverse complement strand
GTCTGTTTTGAGTTGCCTTAACTTCTGCATAATACATTTCGCATACAAAATTACTGGTCCTTGAAATCCTAGTGGATCAAATAATTTGGCTATTTTTGTTAAAATTTTGCGCTTTATAATTGCAAACTCTTCATCGGGTTTCACTTTGTAAAAAATTGCATCCAATTAGGGATTCCAAATGAGACCCAAAGTTTTTATTGTTTTCTCTTAATTTAGAAAGGAATTGCAATTTGAATGGGATTGTTGACCATTTTCTATTATTTAATTATTGTTTGACATCCATTTGTTCAGTTAAAAGCCTGCTGAGCTTAATATTTGTGTACATTCTTCTTCCAGCTTGACAGCTTTCTCAAATGTGTCACTACCTCCGAAAAAATCGTGTAGGTAGAAGTAATTTAATATTGCTTGACTGGAAATTGGCTACTGCTCATTATTTACCATTGCTAGCTGCTGTAAACACCGTACTGCCAAAAATGGCGCCGATGCGGTTCCATAGGTGACAGTGTTTAAGGTGTAGATTTGGATTGACTGTTCAGTAGATTTTCTCCATAGAATAAGGTGTAGTATTTGGTCTTTTTATATTTTTACTATATCAGCGTTTAATGCAAACTGATATAATCTGAATTGTAAAACATTTGCAAACAAGCTGCGCTGAATAGTTGATCGTACCAATGAAATGTCGTTTAATGAAATACCTGTATCAGTTTTGCAACTTGCGTCGAATACTACACTGATTTGTTTTGAGATAGCATTTTCTTTGAACACTGCATGGTGAGGTAGAAAGTTCTTGCATTCTCCTATTTGATTTTCATTAATTGCTGTCATATGACGTAAATCTTCATACGTTGTCATAAATTGGCTGTATTGTTATTTTAATACATCATCTGTTTTGAATTAACGTTCAATAGCATTAAAACGCTTAAGTGCTTCCCACAGTATTGCGAGAAAGAGTATTCTTAAAATGTTCATCACAGGCACTCTTTTCCTTTGAATAATATTTTGTGGGTTCAATATTTTTGATTTTCCAGAATTTTTTGGTACTTTGTTCAAGTTTGTTGTTATTAATAGCAAAACAAATTTTTATTAGAAAGTCACAATGGCAGCCATTTATACCGGTTGTAACGTCACGGCAGGACGCTTCTCAAAATTTAAAAGAATTAATTATTTTTAGTAAATCTGAAATTTAAATATGTTTTTCTTAACAGTGATTCTAACTTATATTTATCATAGCAGACATTTTCTTTGATTTTAATAATCTTGCAGACAGAGAAAGTACAGCTGTTCTTGAAATTTCTATTGTTGTTATTATTCATCTTATTATTTTTATTTTTATTATGATTATTATATAATCTNAATCGAACCAAGTATTTTTAGAATTGAATTCGTTGTAATATAATAACCTGGAGACTCTTTCACTAAATTGCTGATCTGGAAGTTGATCTCCTTCAAACCATTTAAAAACGAAAAAACCTTCTCTCTCTATGCAACCATATTCCACTGGACTCAATATGGTGGGCTCTTGTTAGATAGTATTTTTTCACAATCTAGAAATGTAATGAACTCTTAGGAAATGCTAGTATAGTTCGCCTTTTCAAGGTGGAATAGAGCTCGTTTCGAAATTTCGAACTTTTTTAATAAAATTTTTATTAATATCAATAACTTTGTAGCTACTAATGAATAGCTGAAATCTAGCATCATCAACGTTCATAGATGTTTAAGCGCCATCCATTGTACAAGTAAATATTTGGATTGTATTAAATACATTTTTTGATTCATTCTCTGTTAAATCACATAAAGCTACGAAGTTTTGTTGAAAAGGTATATTTTGTTTTCAACAAGGTTATTGGTCTTCTTTTCCCTTATTTAGAAATCAGGATTAAAATCTTAGCCAGTAAAAGCCTGGAACCCAACTAAGCTTTTTACTAATAAATCCGCAAGTTCTTGATAAATTTTAGTGATGCCGATAAACTTTCCATCATTACCAGTTCCGGAATGCACCCAGATATGAGATGGACTATTTTATTGGGTCATGTTACAAAGCATTATTATCAGTATGTCGGTATCAGAGATCAGTGATACAATAAGCATGGTATATAATATTACTCTCTGTTTCTTCGTGAAAATTAGAGCATATACCATCCATATTGTTTGATTCTACTTTGCTTTTGTTAACTTCAAAGGAATAAAAACTTCGAAAGTTGAGATGAATCAGTTTTTTTTTGAATAAATGGTACCATTTTATCAGTTTCCTAATGTATAATAAAAAAAAGAATTAAGGCTTCTTTGAATATTATATTTTTCATTTCTTTGACAAAGTCTGTCGGTCTTATTTGATCAGGCCGAGTAATTTTAAAATCAATTTAAGGTGATTCTTGCCGAAGGCAAGACAACTTTAATTGATGGATAACAATATTTGTTTATCATTTGCAAACTTTTTTTTTTAATATTTCCAAATATTCTTGGTACATTAATGATAGAATGTAATATAAAAAATTTATTGATAAGAATACATCCGTATAATGTGGTGGATTATGGTTAATTTTGGTTTCCAGACTTTTGGCATGAACTAACTTATCAGTCTAACAGATTCCACCGTTTAAATGACATAAAAAAAGAACAGAAATAATTGAATATGATAACGTTTTAAGAAAATTGATTTTTTGATACAAAGAAATCCCAAGCATACGTCCAAATAAATCTCGTTGTATTTTAATCTTTTGATCTGTTCCAACGATTTTAAATTCTTTTCTTTTTTATATGAGGCTAGTAAAATTATGGATAGGTGTTTTTTTAATACTTTTTTCAAATTATCTACTATCAGCGGAATATTCAGCTATAAATTTTTTTCATTGATCATTGCTAATTTGTTCAACATCCAAAAGAAATTTTTCAACTTGCACAAATAAAAATGAAGCTAAAAGAGATGAGGTTTTCCAGGCATGATGGCTTGTAACAACTTGCACTGAATATTTAACTACTACAAGACATTTTAAGTATTTTTTTACAGTCTAGACCTTGCTCCCAGCAACTTTGCACTGTTCCCACAAGTGAAAATAAAGCTAAAAGAGATGAGGTTTTCTAGTGATGACCTTCTGAGTGCTTAGAACAATCTGCACATAATATTTTACAACTACTAGATTGAAATTTCTTCAAAACCTTTCTTTTAGTCCAGACTTTCTCCCCGTGACTTTACATTGTTGCCAAATAAGATAGTAAAGCTGAAAGAGATGCAGTTTTCTAATGATGAATTTCTGAGGACTCGGAACAACTTGTACAGACTATTTAATTATTTTAAAACTGAAACTTTTTGAGCATTCTCTTTACAGTTCAGACCTAGCTCCATGCAACTTTGCTTTGTTTTCAAATGAGAAAATGAAAATTAAAGGGATCCGGTTTTCTAGTGATGAACTTCTGAGTACTTGAGACTTCAGGCAACAAAAATTTAATCTCTAAAAGACTAAATTTTCTTTCGAATCGTCCTTATAGTTGAGATTTTGCTAACTGCAACTCTTAAGTATTCTTAAAAGTGAACATGAAGCGTTTTTTCCAATGATAAAGCCCTGTTGAAAGATAGGGACGAGTATGCCTTACTACATAGCGTTACTTGGTATATTTAGGTTAAAGATTGATTTTAAAAAAGAAAAAGATGTAATGAATGTAACTAAGCTTTTTTAGACCTCAGATAAAAAAGCTGTACTGCAAAACTTTTTGATTCCCTTTGTATATTTTGCTTGATTTTGGAAAAAAGAAATTATAGCGCGAACATATCAAAAAGATTAATTTATCGATAAAATCTTTGGAAGAAGATAAACTATATGGTTAAAAGAGAGAGTATTTTACACCAAATAACTATAGGGTACTATACGTGAGTCAGTGGATACCCGAATTGGCAGCTCATACTGGATCAAAATCCAAGTACAAACAAGCCAAAAATCTAGCAAATCTATTCAAATAAAAATTTACAACGTTCATTATCAAAGACCGGTTAAACAGCCCAAACAAGGATTGACGGTGGATATATTTTTAAATGAATTGTTTCTTTAGTAGATCAGTATTTTTAGATATTGTGTTTATAGTTCTAGTTCTATTTCTTTCGCAAAACATGTTATGTTTTTCTGTAAAAAAAAGCTTTATGAAATATATTTATAATTCAATCATTTGATTGAAAAATGAATCAATGGTTAGAAACAATTATCACAAATTGTAATGTTACGTCTAGTTACCTTTAAACCGTTGAATAAAAAGGCTTTATTACTAATAAACTGTTACTAGGCTTACGAGAACAACTAATAAGCGTACATATTCTTAAGTCGAGAGATTTAGTGTTTTAGCGACCCGGACTCGATTCGACAAAAAATTGTTTCTCAAAAATTATTGACAGTAATAATAATAACGAGTTAGGGACGCATTCCGAGTAAATTTTTCTTCTAAACAGACCTGCAAGCTACCAGCTATCTGGAAGAATAACCCAGAAGTCTGGTTTCTACGAATGGAAACAGTATTTTAATTTTACAACGTGCGTTCAGATAATGCTAAGTACCATCTTATATTCAGCAAATTAACACCAGAGACCTTATTGGCTGTAACAGATATATGTAAAACACTTTCAGCTACAAAAAAATACAACATTCTGGCCCAACTCATTAAATGGTCTTGGAAGACTCTACGAATAAGTAGCTACATATAGTTCTGGCCGAACGTTAGCTGGGTGGCAAGAAACCATCAGAGTTGCATAAACTTATGCGGTTCATGGTAACCGCTGCAGCTCTTGAAAATGTGCTCAGAGTAAGATGGTTGGCACTACTTCCACCAGCGGTACAGAAACTGCTTCCGGTTTTTCAACTTTTTTATGGACAGAAGTGAATCACCACAATTTGTTGTGGCTAGTCACTCTGCTTCTACTACTCACTTCAACCATCCTCTAAAACTTCGCTTCCTAATCAGACAATTCCATCCTATGAGTGTTAAGATAAATAAGAAACTCAATGAGTGAATTAAGAGTGATGAGAAAATCGATAATTAATTCAACCACGCTTCAGAAAAAGCAGAATAGCAGGCTAAATAAATTGCCTAATGATAGAAATTGCAATATAAGTCTTTCACCAGAGCGAACTTCCAGCAGGGAAGCAAACACTAAAAACTACTAAAATACGGCACCATATTGTAACCTTTGGTCCTCCTATGTATAATCATCCTTGACGTTTCAAAGAAGATAACTTGCAGCAGATAACTGAAGCAATTTTCGATCTGCTACTACAGAACGGAAGTATCAGACCCTTCAGTAGCAAATAAGCGAGTCCTATTGACATAGTTATTTTCGTCGACTAAGTCAACACACCATACCAGACAGTTATTCAATACCAAACATTGATGATTTACTGAAACGCTGTCAACGGTACACTATATTTTCAACTATCAACCTTGTCAAAGTTTATTATCTAATGAAGCAGAAAATATATATTTCCAAAACAGCTGCAACAACGCCATTTGACATTTTCTGGCATCTGAACTAATAAATACTACACAGAGTTTCCAACACCATAAAGACAATCATTTTCGAAATGTCAATTTTGCTTCATGTTTTGCTAATGACCTTATCATTTTTTCAAAATCTCAAAAGGAACACAATAAGCATCTTGAAGGCAAATGCTTTTTCGTGAGAAAAAAAATTCTATATTTGGGATACCATTTAAACAAGAGTGGAGTTACAGCCCCTTCAAGGAAAGTACAGGCTATTCGAAAACTCTAGGAACTATCTCTGATCTCCTACGCATCCTTGACATGCTCAATTATTATCAACGGTGCATTCTGAAAGATTCTACAATAGAAGCCCTACTACTTAATGAGCTTTATAAAAATGCAAAGAAAAATTATTAATTCCAAATTATCTGGACACCAGAACTCCGAACAGAGTTAAAACTATGTTACAAAGCTCATATTGTTAATTACAAATTTTACTCTTACTCAAAATGACTGTGCTCTTTTTATTTTCAAAATCTGCAGATTTACTGCACCATTCCCACTTAGACAGGGAAAATGTGCGTCAAAAGCCAAGATGATAACGAAACTAAAACAACTGAAGAACATTATCGGTCCAGAAATAACTATCGACCTTCCTCTCTCTAAGCCCAGAACAAATCTATCTCAGGAGCCATAGAAGTCACTTAGATCTCACAAGTGATGAAAATAAAGATGCCTTACATAGAGAAAACATTCTTTCCAATGAGATCTGGCGTATTTGTTGGCGATGAACTCTCTCTAATCCCCTGATAATTTTCACTAGCGACCAACGCTCTCCTGATTTTCTACTTGGTGATGGTATTTCGATTTACAATTGCCTCTACCGTGTGGAACCTACCCAATCACCAGCACCTCGACCTACCTAATATTGAAAATGTCTGCTGTCCACACCCCGGTGAGTACCAAAACAAACTAACGAGTTCATTGCAACTTTTCAAATTATTATAGTTGTATTTTAAAATAAGTTATTTATATATTCTACGAATCGGAACATTTTCTTGATCAAGATGTTCCACCACCATCACCATCCTACACTTCGAAACTGGTTAGCCAAGCTTCTACATTCTCCAAAACCAACAGACTGTCAGTCAGTAAAGCTCAAAGCTACAATAGCAAGCTTCTTTCTAAATATGTCTGCAATATACCAAAATAAGCAGTAATACCAAAATAATGAGCCTAGAATCTTCAGATCTTCGGCACAATTACCACTAGATCTGACAAAATGCCAATTAGAAACTACGACAACCAACTACTGAAAAAATTGAGCTAGCTCAAGAACATTATACGAACAGAGCTTTCTATAGAACCACCTCATCAACCGCAAGCCTAGTAGTCCCCATCCTTCACTGGCATTGCTAAGGATTTCAAAATTTATGAAATTAAAACTACTCTCCATTTATTTATTTTATTTTATTTACTTGTATGACAAATCCCATCCAGACTTTAAAAATACGAAGAAGAAAACTATTGTGCGGTTAAACATTTCAAAACTATTAACCCAACCTGGTGAGTTGAAATGAATTGATCATTGTATTTATTTATATATTTATTATATGTTCTTGTAATTAAAGATTCCCAGAGATGCTGAAAATTTTAAAGGAACGCTATACGCGGTAGAAGAGGGCCACAAAATGTGTGGCATTTAGACTTGCCAGAGATGTAGTAGAATGAAAGCATTATAATGAATTAGAAATTTTTGAGAAACCCTATTAAAAGCAGGAAAAAAATAAATGTTTTTGAAATTGTTCAAGTCTCATTCAGTTTACGTATTCATTTAAAAACATCAATGAATGTGCAAAATTTAACAATGAAGCTGAGTCATTTAGTAAAATTTTAGCCCTGATATGTCCATGGGAATTTGATTTTGAAGAGGTAAGAATTCTACAATCAGATTCAACTTAAGAAGAGATGTGTTTGAATATAATTCAGACAACAAATACTCCAGAACAAACTTCATCTACCATTGCAGAAGCCGCTACTACTGGTGCCTTCACACCAAGAGGAAAGTTTAAGCCTTCTTATGAACCTGTACAGAAAAAACGCTTTTACTTTGAAGCAGTTGTCAGTGAAATATTGTTACATATTTCAAACTATCTAAAAAAAAAAAACCATTTTGCTTTCTTATAGTTATAACCAAAAAAAAATTGATCTATCTTTAACTAGTTACCATCCGCTGACGGTTTCTTGAGCAAAATCTGTATACTCAATATTCACGAAAAGTACCACTTCTAACAAAAAAACATAATGTTGCGCGAATAAAATTTGCTAAAGATCATGTAAAATGGCCTGATAGCAAATGGCGTTATATTTTAGAACAAGTGCTAGAAAATATGTTAGTCGCCCACCAATTAAGAAGTTTGATCCCAGATACACGACAAAAACAATTAAACATGGTCAAGCAAGAGTCTGGGCTAGTTTTTCATATAAAGGCGTAAGAATTATTCAATTGATAGGTAAATAATAAATGCTTCTAAAATAGGTCTTTCAACAGCATAATGACCCAAAACACACCAGCAAAGAAGCATAATAGTAGTTTCGTCTCAATGAAATTTGTTATGCAGGGGCCCGCTCATTCTCTTGTACAAAAAGCCCATCGAAAGTTTATGGGGGACATTGAAAAAGATGTGGCAGCAGTGGAGCCATCAATTATAAGCAAACTTCAAAATCAAATTCCATTAAAACGTTGTCAGGTTTGAAATTCCTTATGTCAGAATTACTAAATCACAGGCATATGAATTGATTCGGTTTAAACAGAATGACGGAATGCTATTAATAAAGGAAGGAAGTATACCAGGCACAGCAGCCATGAAACGTAATAAAATATTAGAAAATGTTAAAATAAAAACTGGCAGTAATATACTTGGCAAAAAAATTAGGCAGTGTGGGCTAATGCCGTCCGAAAATTTCCCAATGATAACAGAATAACCAGACGGAACCTAGATGATAATATAAGTGAAACAAATTATCCCAGAAGTAGGAAAATATATCCAAATTACATTAAAATGGCAAACTTTTTGAAAAATTCTATACATAAATGCAGATGTAAATGTATTTATCAGGGCTACAAAAGGGTTAATTTTATGCATTTATTTTTTTAAATATTTGTAAATATGTAGTTAGTAGTAGTTTTACAACTCCAAAACTGAGGTTGGTCTCAGACGCTTCCTTAACATGCTAAGTTACTATAGTGCATTCCGAAAGCATCATACAAGTCCCACTTAATGAGCTTTAAAGTAAAGCAAAGAAAAATTATAAAACCTAAATTACCTGGACACCAGAACTCCAAACAGCGTAAGAATAGTGCAAAGAAAGATTTGCATCAACTAATGTCACTGCATTCTTATTACCAGCTTCACACATCGGTCTATCGACAAATCATTTCAGTCATGCTAGACGGAATATGGAAACCTTTGGCTTTTTTTCTAGAGAATTATGCCCTGATCAGATCTGCTATAGTACTTTCAACAGAGATTTTTATAATATTTGAAAGTATAACATTCTTCCGTCATATTCCAGAAGGTCGCTCAATTATTATTGAGTCTAATTACCGCACTTTTGAACAAAAACTTGATTAAACTACTCTTCGACAGCTTAAGCAATTCAGCTTTTTAACTGACTTTAAAACAGAAATAGTTTACGTTAAAGGTGAACAAAATATAGTAAGCTGATGCTCTCTCAAGGGTCAACGTGATTGGCATGCCCACTGCATTGGATTTCCAAACAAGCCAAGATGCACAGCAAGCTTTAAAATATTAACTTTTGAATCCTTAAGGCCATTTAATCCACTATGACACCTCTATAAATGTCAAAACCTGTGTGTAAACAAGCTTGTACAATTTTACCGAGTCCAGTACATCTTAAGGGCTGTTCAACTGCTAACTGCTAACTAAAGAAGAAATTCATTTGGCCTGGCATCAATCAAGACGCTCTACTATAGTCCTGAGACTGCATTCCTTGCCAACGTTCTAAAGTTCAAAGAAACAATTGTCTATACAGTCTAAATCTAGACATTAGAAAGCTTTTAATGGTCAAAATCGTTATTGCCTCACAATGACCGACCATTTTTTTGGTGGTTAGTTGCCGTATCCCATATTAACATTGAGGCTGACGCAATTGTAAAAACTTTCTTAAATAATAAGGTCATGTAGTTTGATACTCTCCTTATCATAACGGACAAGGGAACGCAATTTGCAACCAGACTATTTGCTGTTGTTGTCCATATGGTTCGCGCCAAACGCATATGAAAAACACCATACCATGTACAATCTAATGGGCTAATTGAACGCTGGCATAGAACGGTAAAAGCTGCATTATAGTGTGGTGCACCAAAATCTTGACCGCAGTTATTACCAATGGAACACCTGGTTTTAAAACTAGTTTTAAAGAAAGATCTGAATATTCCACCAGTTCAACTCTTGTACGGCACAGAACTGCGCATTTTACATTGATGAATATATGCCAGTAGATTCAAACTTTTTCCAACAATTTCAGCGGCGGATCTTTACAAACAAAAACCAATTATGTTAAAAAATCTGTACACGTGCTCTCATGTGTTTGTGAGAATTAACTCAGACAAGAAACCTGTGGATCCTTCTTATTCTAGTCCCAGCAAAATCTTAAGAAACATGAACGAGTTTATCTTGGTAATAGATTTTAATGACGTAAGGAAGGCAATATCTTTCGATCGTCAGAAACCAGTTTTTTCCATTTAAAAACAATAAAAAGAAAACTGGTAACTAAGATCCAGATTCTAGCCCTTCTATTGGTGTAAATAAACCTCTCCACACTTACTCAAATAAGAAGGTATCCTTCTCTATCATTTCGTAACTGAACACAAAAGGTATATGTATATTATCAGTTATGGTTCATTTAGTTTTTCAGGAAGCATTTGCTCATCATAAGCAAAATGAAGATTTTTAGCAAGCGCGTTTATATGGTCATAAAATATGCAATATGAAGAATGCAATTAAAATTTCAAATGCAGAATTTACTGCAAATTATTGGTTGAACACAATCATGTTTAGATCTTAATAACGAAATATGGCCTTAATATTTATAGTCCTATTATAAAATAAGCAGAAAATTTGATGCAGTTACATATGATTTCAAAATTACTTCACTTTTTTGTATTGAAGTTATCAAAGATGTGCTGGAAATTGCCCGTGGTCTTGTTGAGGCTAAACTATGATAAGCCGGACAATTAAATAAAATATATAAATACATAAAGAAGAAAAATTAACTGAAAATTTTTTTTCTACAGATAATTAGACAAAAAAAAGTACTTATAAGCAAATAATAACGAAACAAATATGGAAATAAAACAATCCTGTGGCGAGTGTGACAGAAAGGCCATTTATAAAAAGTAAAAAAATATATATTTCGAATCCAACACTATCAATTAATGGCTTCATTATGTTCAGATTGATCTTTCCTAATCTAATTCCAATCCGAATTCTCTATGTTTTCTACAGATTGCTGCTTGCAGAATTCAAGATTTCACTCAAAGTATCGCACTGAAAAACGACAGCTAAGAAACTAATAATCAATTATGAAAAAAATTTTTGCACAAGTTTCAATGAGAAGACAGCCATCTCAGAATACAAGAAAGATCATTATGAAAACTATAACAGATCAAGTTCGGTAAGGCACCAGCACTGTATAACAGATGAAACCTTACACAACATAGAGGTTAAACGAAAATTAAAGAAGGGAAAAAAATCAAGCTAGTCAACTCAACACTCAAATTCAAAGGTGCTCTAGAATAACCATCTTAAGATGATTTGCACAGCACAGGCATATGCAAAACAACATAACATGACAGATTTATACAAACTGATAAAAAAGATTAAAAGGCTCCCAATGACCCGCACTTAGACCATTAAGAACAAAGCTAATGACAAGTGAAAACCCTGGTATTTCTCAAAGATAGAAAAAGACTCGATTCTTGTGAAATGTGGTGAAGGCGTATACTCATATTTTTGTGGGTTGCCGGGCGAATAACCGTGTCCGATCTAAACGAAATACAAGAACCGCAGCGGCTTTTACAAACGATATTCTTACAAATGTTAAGATACTTAGAACACATATAGAGAAGAGGAAGCGACGACTTCAAAAGGCTTATTGTTCAGGGAAGGATACAAGGTTTCTATAAAGGCAAAACACAGTAACCATTGGCGTAACAAAATACGTGGAACCATGACTCATACATAGTAAGTTCAAATAACGACTTTTCTGCTAACATGATAGTAACAGCAAAGGAGAACACAAGAATTCGTGCTACTGTTGCTATATTTACAGACGACACGGCTGAAATAACTTCAATTGATGATAAGACCAACTGTTAATACAATTTTTAATTTAATCGAAAAATGATGAAAGAAATTGAAAATTGAAATCTGTACACATAACACTTATGACCAGAAGAGAAAGCTGTTCTTCTATTCTGCTTAATAACCAAAACACAACAAGTTCCATGACCAATATAAGCATCAAAATGAAAAATAACTTAAAAAATAAATTTAACATATTTTGTAATTAAATCTGGAAAAAAATGTAATGCTAATAATAAAATCAAGATGCAACGGATATACGTCTCTTTAAAAAAAATATTTATGTTGGCTAATCAACGTAAGTTTGCATTTACTGAAACGCAAGCTACCTTTTCTGGATATATTAGACCTTCCGCTAACAAAGCCCATATTATTATTTACGAATTGCACTCGGCGTACGTCTGCCACCTTGACAGAGCCACCCTGACTCAAAAAGGCTTTTCCCCTTACATTAACCGCCAGTAGAATTTGCAGATTTTCTGCACCATACCCACCAGAAAAGAAGATGCTCAACAAAAGCCAGGTTGATAAAAACAATTAAACAAGTAAAGAACATAATTAGTTTCGAAATAACTATCAAGCCTCCTTTAAGCCCCGAACTAACTTTTCTAAGAAATCATGGGAATCGCTTAAGACCTCACGATTGATGAAATTAAGACTGCCTTACATGAAGAAAAGATTTTTTATAAATATCTCTGGCGTATTCGTTCGCGACAAACCAGCCAGCTACCTTAGCTTGTAAGAGTTCTCACAATCAACTAACGCTCTCTTTATCGCCTACAATTACCCCCACCGTGTCGAACGGTCCCCAGCGCCAGCGTCTCAACCCTTCCGAGTTGGAAAATATCTGCTGTTGCACAACCCAAGTGAGTGTCAAAATAAGCTTAAGAGTTCATAATGTAGAGAAACGGGTCAAGCTGCAACTTTACATATTATTATTTTTGTAATTAAAAAATAATAATTAACATATTCTACGAATTGTAACATTATTTGTTTCAAGATGTTCTATCACCATTACCACCTACTCATCGAAACTGATCAATCCAGCTTCTATATTCTTCAGAGTTAACAGACAGCTCATAGCTAGAACAGCGAGCTTGTAGCACATATTTGTGGAACCTACTAAAACACGAACAAGATTCGCTTCTTATATTCAACGAGTCTAGAATCTTCACAATTTCTGCACAATTCCCAATAGAACTTGTCAAAAATTTGCGACAACCTACTACAAAAGAAACTTGATCAGTTTAAGAACATTATAGGAACAGAGATTTTTGTAACACCACCTGAATAACTGCAAGCTTTGCAATCCACATCCTACTCTTGCGTTATCACTGGCGTTGCAAAGGATTTCAAAATTGATCAAATTAAAGATACATAAATATCATTTATTTATAAGAAAAATCTGATCTAGACTTTAAAATACAAAAAACAAAAATAATGTGTAGTTAAACATTGCCAAAATTTTAATTCAACATGAATACAAAAGAAATGATTGTTGTATTTATTTATATACTAATTGTATGTAATTGTAGTTGACTTTGGCCACAGACCGTGAAAAACTTTAAGAAAACGCTTAGGGTGGGAGAAGAAGGCCAGAAAAAAAATTGCATCGGGATCTGCTACTGTAATGTAGCAGAATGGACGCATTTTGCATTAGAATTTTTAATAAAACATATTAAAAAAAGAAAGTTTATAAATATGTTTGAGATTTTTGAAGTATCATTCGGTTTACGTATTCATTTTAGAACATCATCAAATGTGCAAAATCTAGCGATGGAAGAAATTGAATTATTCGGTGGAACATCAGCCATGACATCTCCATGGAAATCTGATTTTGGGGAATAATTCTACAATTAAATTCCGTATTAGAGGAGATGTGTTCGGATATAATCTAGACATCAAATACTCCAGAAGCAACCTTATCTGCTTCATCGACTTGAATGAAAAAAAACTTGCTTTAGCGGAAATAACCCTTTTGCATTCTCTTGGTTGATACAAGAAGAACTTGATCTTTCTTTGTGTAAAGTGATTATCAACAGACGGCATCTCCAGCAAATTCTATTTGCTTAAAGTCCACGAAAAGTACCACTTCTCACGAAAAAGCAAATTGTTGCACGAACTAACTTTCCTATTGAACATGTGAATTCACCTGTTGGCAAATAGCGTACTATTCCGTGCTTAGTAGGTTGATTTTGTTTCGATTTTGTTTTGTCATCTTACAGATAGTCACAAACCAACTGTATGTGACCTCGTAATATATCACCCTGGTGATATAACTTTGCAATATAGGTGATATGCAGCGCGGGTATTTTATTTAAATTTAACTGTAATTCTTTGCTGTCAGTGTGAAATTTTTGTTTTCTACAGTTGCTATACAAAATAGGTAGTTTGCGCTCTCTTTTGTCAACGCAAAATGTTACTTTGCCGCTCATGAGCAACAAAGTAGAAAAACGCTCGCTAACGTTACCTACACGTATATTATCTTCACAAGTCAATCTGACATATGATTGCTCTGTCGGTTCATTACGTTACCTAACAAAATGTCCTGCTATGTATAATTTATTATTTTTTGTTATAGTGGATGATTCCATTGTGGCGACTGTAGAAAAAATCTTGTGCGTGTTTCGAGCGCAAATGGATATTATCGATTTCGAGTGAATGCTGCGCACCTAAGTTGCACCCTCTCAATCAACAATGTCCCACTTTGCGCTCTTAATACATAAAAAACTACATTATCGTAAATTTTCTGTGTATTGAACTATTATATTTTAACGTTTTTATTAAAAGTAAATATATTAGTAGTAAAGTGAAAAAGCAGTGTGTGCATTTTTTATAAAGAGAAATATATAATGAAAATAATAATAATATGAAATTTTATTGTTTTATTAAATTTAAGAAAATGGCATTATTATGGAATCAATTTAATATCATTAACGGTTTAGAAGATGCAGAAAACAGATCGCAGTCATCTCGACGGATTCGACGAGCTCTTTGTGATGCACATAATCCATTTAATATGTACGAAACCCAATTTATGGCCAATTTTTGATTGAAGAAAAAGATAGCACATGATTTGGTTGAGTTACTTATGCCACTTAATTTTTTTAGAACCGGAAGAAATCCGTTACAATTTATTTGGCAACATAAGTCAGTCCATGGTTAATAAGAGCTTAAGGGGAGCGGCAAATTCTACAATTTGTCACTAATAGAAAATATGGGTCAAATTTGTGGTCATGGTATACAACGAGAGAAATTAAAACAAAAGTAATAATAAATTAAATCACATCTGCTGCGTTATATAAATTTATTATTAGGTTCAATCATTTCAGATTTTTACAAATTCACGAAATAAATGATAGAATTGCAGTTATATATAGAACTCTCGTCGCAATTGCGAAAGAGATACCATAGTTAAAATGTTTAAATTGTAAGTAAGCACATTATATTCAATAAATTTTTTGATTGTTTTTGTTCGATAATCAGTACTAGTTTAATGTAAATATTTACTGATTTCTTTAACCAGACAAATTTTTTATTACCTTTTAAGATTTGAGATGCACCTCTAAAAATTTTAAGCTCCAATGCAAGGTTTTCCGGCAGTTCTCATTTTTGTTTTATTTGGATAATAATTTTCATAAAAGTTTTTTAGAAAAGTCTTATTTTCTCATCTCAAATAATCTATTTTCAGGAGATTCGGGTTAGCCTTGTTTACCATGGCTAAATGGGCCAATAAAAAATAACTAATAAAAGAAAAACAACATTCTATAATAGATTCAAAACACCAAAATTTGTATGTTCCTCTTCCACACACTATTACAGTCAGATTGAAAACGTCTGTCAGTTTTTATAAGCGCGATAATATTTGGCGCGCGGAACATTATTACATGCAGCCAACTGAAAAATCAGTAACTAAAATCTAAGAACCAAATAATACTAAAATATCACTATTTACAAACGTCGTGATTGTCAAAACTGCATATAGCACCAATATTAGGCGCAAAGAAGTGCTATGAGACAAATAAAAATCCCGTTATATTAGATCAACTGCTAATACAATCACATTAAATAGAAAAATGGTAAAGGCAACAGAAAGTCAAAATCTGCACATATAACATTAACAACCAAAAGAGAAATCTCTTGCACTGTTCTGCTTATTAATCAAAACACAAAAAGTTTCATGAACAATTCTAACACTGAAACGATAAATTTACTTAAAATTCGTAATTATAAAAATATTTCATCGAGGAAAGAAAGTTTAACCCTTATATTCAACGAATTTACTGAATAAATAGTTACTATTCTTAAAATGTTTGGTAGAAAGAATTTATTAAACCACTGAATACGTCAGTAGATAATAGTAACAACTTTTTCAATAAGTGAATCTTTTGACGATAGTCTCACAACTTAAACTGTAATAAAGAAAATTATTTTAATATTGAAAAACTATCAAAGTATTATTATAATAACAAGATGTTAAATACAAACGCACATACGATATTGCCTTCCTGTTTTTCAGTATGTTGAGAAGGTAAATTTCTCTAGGATATTTTGTTTGGTAAACGATGTCCAAAGAAACTTCCGTTATTAGGCCGTATAAGCCCCGCTGATTCAATTAATATGCCAGCTGTATTCCTGAAAGACTATATTCCAAAATTCATTTAAAAATTATTTAACACGAAGAACATCTAGATTGTTCGGAAAGTAATTTTGTATTTTTTCAACAGACGACTTAATTTTACTTTTCCACAGCTAACTACACACTTAAGTAGCATTGTTGTTTTATATTTTAACAGCTGCTACAGCCAGGCTTGTTTATTAAAAAAATTGTTTTATTCTGTAGTTTTGTTTGATAGCTTATCAACTATTAAAATTCGAAAGCAGTTTGGTCTTTCAACTCTAGAAGAGTTTTACTTGTTGATACTTTACTGCTTGGTAATTTGTTCTTCTTAGTTATCGGAGACTTTTTCGAGCTACGCGCTATTAAAATTTTATTTTAATTAGAAAAAAGTAGTCTTTTAAATAATTGATCCTTGACTAACAAAAATTCTTGCATTTTTGGAGATGTAATTTTCTTGGTTTAGATTTAACCATTGAGAAATTTCATTATTTGAATTCATAGTTGATGGAGATTATTCCATCAATCCAGTTAACTATGGAGAGGTTTTAGCTTTTTACAATAGACGCTAAAAAGAAAGCTAAAAAAATATTTGATAATACAGTTATTAAGATTTAAAACATAAGTAGCGGAATAGAATCAAGAACAAATAGTTTAATTGAAGGTTAGATATAAAAAGACTGTAAAAAGATTTGTGCTTTTATATTGTGGCCAGGGTAAGACCAAAAATTGAGCAGCTAGTGTGTAATGTTAACATAAACTCAGCAAGTTCAACAACAGTAATAAATGCAAATACAGTCAAAGTAAAACTCTCAACAATAATCATAACAAAATTTAGATGAAATTACTAAGAATGGTTCATTTTTTCGATTTATTTGATTTACCGAAGATCAGTTAATAACCAGCAATAATTTAGAACTTTTCATTGACAAAATTAAAATAAATATTAGCATATCAAAGATATTTAAGGAACCCGTAGATCATTAAAATACAATTTTAATATATTTACGCAATAATATGATAGCCTTAAGAACAAAGCCGCAATAGCAAAAGAAGCCAACATTAAAAACAACCACTAATAAAACTAGTTTGAACCAAAAACTATTTATTGATCATTATTGATATAAGCAAGATATTAAGAGTAATTTTATTGAAAATAGATCAAAAATATTAAATATATATATATATATATATATTAGCAATAAAGCAAGAACAAGCCAGTAACAGTATTTTCTCCAGTTATCGTTTGGCGAAAACTGGATTATTGGAAAACTTTAACATGGAAGAATAACTATCAGGTGTAGATGCATTTCAAGAAGCAATTAAACTTGAATAGTAGCTGAAATTTCTACAAGCACGATTTCTTTTTTAGAAAAGCGGTCAAACAACAATAAAGTTCTAGAATATCTCGCAAAAGAACTTAAAGAAGAAGACTTATTGGTAATTAGCGACGAAAAAAAAGTGAACACTCTAAACTTCTAGAGTGTTGCGGACTTCATGTAAATGGCTCAGCGAGCTTCGTAATGCTTCTGTGTGGAACCTACCAAAACACGAAAAGCATTCGCTTCTTATATTCAACGAATTAAGAATCTTCACATTTTCTGCACAATTTCCAAAACAGGTAAAAAGCTTGCCTTAAATTACGGCAATCAACTACCGAAGAAACTAGTCTTGATCGAGAACATTAAAGGAACAGAGATTTTTACAGAACCGCAAGCTTTGCAATCCCCATCCTACTCTCTTCACTCGCGTTGCAAAAAATTTCTAAATTGATGAAATAAAAGATACAAAAATATCTTTTATTTATACAACAAATCTCATCCAGAATTTAAAAATACAAAGACAAGTGAGGTGTAGTTAACTATTTTAAAAGTTATAATCAAATCTGGTGAGTTCAAAAGAAATTATTATTGTATCAATCTATATACTAACTGTATGTTATCGTAGATGAAGATTGCCGGAGATGCTAGAAAATTTTACGGCATGTGGATTTGAATGTACCAGACTGGACGCATTATAATAATCTAAAAAAACACATAAAAGAAAGAAAGTTAATAAATATTTCTGATATTGTTGATGTCTAATTTCGGTTTCAGGCTATTGTGTTTTCATTTGAAACATCATAAAATGTGCGAAATCTAACAATGGAATAAACTGAGTCATTCAGTAGAACTTCACATCTGACATCTTAATGGAAAACTAATTTGGGGGAGGTAGATATTCTATAAACAGATTCCACATTTGACATGAAATACTACAGAACCAACTTTCTCTACTTCAGAGCCTGCACCTGCCACTTTAGCAGCCGAAACTACTTGTGCCACCAAACCAAAGAAAAAGTTAATGCCTTCAAACCAACCAAAAATATTTCTATTCTATAATGAGTTATAGCCGATATGGTAACGCGGCATTTGTTCTTGTGCGACCGGCATAAGTGCACATTACGAGGTAGGCACTACCTGGGTCTCTACGGATGAATACTTTCATAAAATCTTTTTTGTATTCTATCTTATTTTAAATTTAAGGGCATAGAAACTGGTTTTCTCGGAATAGTCTCGCCTTAGTTTAATTTAAGGTTAGTTTTGAGCCAGCCTGCGTGCTATGTGAACGTGTTTACTCTAAGAATGTTATTAAAAAACTTTCAAGTGAAAATTATATTACAAATTGTAAGTTTATAGTAAAATGGATAGAAAATTTTCAATATATAGTTCTGCGCGGCCAAAAAGAACAAAAAAGAGGAAAATTTCCGGTAATCAATTTACTGTAGAAGAAGAAACCAGTTTTACTAGAGCATTTGCAGCAAAATTAAAACATTCGCAGGATGAGAAAGTTTTAATTAATAATAATTACGGTTATTGTATTTGAGAATTCTTTTCTGTTTTTATCATACTTTCAACATTAATCTTGTGTTCTACATGTAAGAAAGATATTACATTTTGTCGTACCGCTGCTCGTGGCTTAGAGTTTAAAATTGCTATACAATGTGAGTTTGAGAAAATACGATATAATCAATCATTGCATTTTATAAATAAAGCATTTGAAGTAAATAAAAGACTTGTAGCAGTTATGAGATTGATAGAAGTTGGAAAAATAGGTGTAAACATATTTTGTAGTATAATGGACATTTGTCAAGGTTCGGCAATTGGCACATATTATAGCTGTCTTTGCAATTTATACAAGGCAGGCTTAGCGGTGTACGATCAAGTTATTTGAAAAGCCGTAAAAGAAGAAAAGGAATTTAATAAGAATCTGATTCAAAAGCTAATCCTAACCATTTATCTGTGGCCGGCGATGGAACCTGGAGAAAAAGAGTATTTAATTATCTCTTTGGTGTTACTACACTCGTCGGCAAGTACAGTAAGAAAGTTCATGATACGATAGTAAAGTCAAGTTTTTGCCAAGAGTCTAATCTATGGAAACACAAAAAAAATAATGGCATCAAAGCTTATGAAGATTGGTATGAAGAGAATGAAGAATCCTGTACCATATATCATAAAAAAAGCGCCGGAAAAATGGAGGTTGACGCGGTTGTTGAAATGTTTGATAAGTCGGAAGCTTTGCATTTTGCTAAATATGTCCGATATATTGGCGATCGTGATTTTTAAACCTTCAAAGGCATTCTCGATATTATTTCCTGCAATGATGATCCGATAGAAGAAAAAAGTAAGTGTGTTGGTCATGTTCAAAAACGCATGGGTGCACGGCTACGTACAGCAGGAAAGGATAGTAAAGGTATTGGTGGCAAGGGCGTTGGTTAACTTTCTAATAAATTTATAAATGAATTATTTTTATACTAAGGTTAAGCAATTTGTCGAAACCCAGAATCTGTTGAAGACATGACGAGAGATATATGGGCAAACGCCTATAATAAAATCTCAACTTACGAAAATCCGCCACACATTAATTGTCCATCTGTTCAACTAGTTGGTGCAAGTGGCAAAAAGCACTGGCCAACGGCACTANGGCAAAAAACACTGACCAACGGCACTATTGACGAATTTGACCAAGATTATCCTCCTGTAAATGACGACGTTTTAATGATAATAAAACCAATATATGAAAGTTTATTGGCTAGTAATTTATTGAAACGCTCTTTAGGTTCTGAAACCCAAAATAATGACGAATGCTTGAACTCGTTGATATAGACATTTGCTCCGAAACACATCCACGCAGGAACACGGAAAATACAAATTGCCACTTTCCTTACAGTTTGTATTTTTAATAAAGGCTTTATATTTATATAAAAGTTTTAAATATCATGAGAATCACGATTAGCCCAGAAACTCATGCGTTTGCAGTCAGGCAAAAAGAAGCGCGTATCGAGCGCTCGGAATCTTTGGCTTTAGAGGCATCAAAAGAAACAAAAACTGCTCATCTCCACGAAAAAACATCAGAAAGCAAAGATTTTGAAGTAGAGGAAGAATTTTTATATAAAGCAGGAATCGCCGATTTAAAATATGTAAGTATTCTGCAGATTTCTATCAGTAAAATTACCGGAAACTTTCTTTATCGTATGACGCTTGCCCGAAACAAAANATACGAAAGAAACATCTATATTTATTAAGAATCCGCTTAGATTTTTTGTTTCAGATGATCACAAGGGTTTAAATCGGGCACGCCAAGACACCCTGTTTTTGTTTGATTATAAAATATCAATCAACAGAAAATAAAAAATTTTATAGTTAAATTATTTTTTGTTTTCTTTGTACAGCGTCGTTTCAAAAATCGGGCGAAATTCATGCCTCTGCATTAGAATACCCCTATAAATGTTTCGAATTATCTCACAAACAAAAGCCAAGAAGATTTGGAATTTGCATTTCAGATCTATGTAGGACTATCATTGAAAGAAATGCCAAATAAATTAAAAATTTAAAAAAACTTGCTATTATGCGTATTTTAAGTGAATCATATAAGTTAAACTAAAATATAGAGAGAAACCAGCAATCCATGGTCAAAAACTAAAAACATCTGACATACATGATTGGCATATTGTACGATATAGCAGAAATAACCTCCAAGTGCATACATGAAGTTCTTAATATTTCAGTAAGTACAGAACCCATAAACCGACGGGTTCTTAGGCAAAATATAAATGCTCCGGGTCGAAGAAAAATACCACTTCTCACGTTAAAACATATTGTTGCACGAATAAAATATGCTAAATAAAATACATGTTGTTAGGTTTGTTGACAAACGGCGTTATATAATAGAACAGGTACTAAATAATATGTTTGTCGCCCACCAATTACAAAGTTTGATCCTAGATACACGGCAGAAACAAATAAACATGGTAAAGCAGAAGTATAGGCTAGTTTTTCAGAAACGGTGTAGAAATTATTCATTTGATGGAAGAAGTGCGACTGAAATGAGTCTTTCAGCAGGATAAAGAACCAAAACTTACCAACAAAGCGGCAAAAGAATGGTTTAGTCTCAATGAGATTAATGTTATCCAGAGGCCTGCTCGATTTTTTTATGTAAAGCCCATCGAAAATTTATGAAGGACATTAAGAAAGAAGTGGCAGCAGAGGAGCCATCAAGTAAAAGCAAACTTTGGGCTGCAGTTGAAGACGCGTGCAATCAAATTCCATAAAAATTTTGTCTGGTTTAAATTGCACAATGACAGAATCACTGGATACGAATTAAGTCGGTTTAAAAAGAATGTCTGAATGCAATTGGCATTAACAATGAGAGGGAGTATACAAGACATACCAGCTATAAAATGTGGTAGAATATTAGATAATGATTTTTGAAAAACTGTCAGTGATATACTTGGCATGAAAAATAAGCAATGCGGACTCAGGCTGTCGAAAAATTTTCCAATGATAGCAGGATCATCGGACGGAATCTTTGAGGATAATATTATTGAAATAAAGTGTCCCACAAGTAGTAAAACATATCCAAATTATATTACAGTGGCAAACCTTTTGAAAAATTCTATACTCAAATGCACATCCAAATGTATTTATCAGGACTACAAAGAGTTACTTTTGTGCAGCTGATAGCAATTTTGACACTTATAATATAGCGGAAATTATAACTGTGATATTTGATGACGCGTATATTTTTAATTCTTTTAAACTTGAAGAAGGTAGTAATTTTCCAACACCAGAACTGATTTTTAACTCCGACGTTTCCTTGAAATGCTCAGTTATTATCGTCAGCGCATTCCAAAAGCATCTACAATACAGGTCCCACTCAATGAGCATTAAAAGAAAGCAAATAAAAATGATAAAACTAAAATTACATGCACACCAAAACTCCGAATAGCGTAAGAATACTGCAAACAAAGGATTTCATCAATTACTGTAACTGCATTCTTATCACCGTCTTCACACATCACCCTATCGATAGATCATTCTAGTCAAGCTAGACGAAATATGGATACCTTTGGCCTTTTTCTCTAAATAAGCTCTTCTGAGACCCGCTATGATACAAACGACAAAGAACTTCTTGCAATCTTTGCAAGTATAAAATTCTTTTATCATATCCTAGAAGGCCACTTATTTATTTTAAGTCTAATTACCACACTTTCGAAAAAACAAACCTGGATAAAACTTTTTCTCGACAGCTTAAGCAATTCAGCTTTATATCTGACTTCACGACAAAAATTGTTGACGTTAAGGGTGATCACGATGCATTTAGCTGATGCTCTGTCAAGAGTCAACGTCATTAGTATGCCCAATACACTGTATTTTCAAACAATGCAAGATGCAAAGCAATCTTTAAAACTTTAGTTTTTGAATCCTAAAAGCCACCAAATCAACTACAATACTTCTGTAGATGTCTTAATCTGTTTGTAAATAAGCTTGTACTATTTTATAAAGTCAAGAACACCTTCCCGACTAGAATTTGTTCCTTACTTTCCTTTAAGTATTATAAGGACCTCATCAGGTTCAAATAAGGTTAACCTAACTAGTGCTTACCTGATGAATTCCACATAAGGATGGCATCAGGATGACCTTGTTTTAAAAAAAATCATTTCTCATCGGGTTATCCTTATCAGGTCCATCTGAGGAATTTTTCAAGATGACCTTACTAAATAGAAATCTATTTGTCATCAGGTTTTCCTGATCAGGAAAATGTAAGGAACATCTAAGGATGACCTTACTAAATATAATCTATTTCCCATTGGGTTATCCTGATCAGGTCCATCAAAGGAACTTCTCAGGATGACCTTATTACATAGAAATCTATTTGTCATCAGGTTTTCCTGATCAGGACAATGTAAGGAACATCTGAGGATGGCCTTCCTAAATATAATCTATTTCTCATTGGGTTATCCTGATCAGGTCTATCAAAGGAACTTCTCAGGATGACCTTACTAAATAGAAATCTATTTGTTATCAGGTTTTCCTGATCAGGACAATGTAAGGAACATCTAAGAATGACCTTACTAAAGGAAATGTATTTCTCATTGGGTAATCCTGATTCGGTCTATCAAAGGAACTGCTCAGGATGACCTTACTCAATAAAAATCTATTTGTCATCAGGTTTTCCTGATCAGGTCAATGCAAGGAACATCTCAGAATGACCTTACTGAATAAAGATCTATTTCACATCGTGTTATTCTGATGAGGCTCATCTAAAGAATCTTTTTAGAACGGTATTATTATTGAATAACAATTTTTTTCGGATGATCCCGTTCAGAACTATTCAAGGAACATGTCAGGATGACCTTATTAAACAATAACCCATCCGAAAATAATATTTACTAGATATGTAATGCATATTTTATAAACAGTGTAAATTGTGTATGGTTAAAATTCGTGTATAAATTAACAATATATATGTATTCTCCAATAAAGAATCGAGTACAATATACTTTACCGGTTATATTTTAAAGAAATTGAAACAATTATATTCATATCCA
>NEEE01007830.1:0-21581 GCA_002278615.1 Pogonus chalceus | reverse complement strand
TGAAAAGTAAAAAATAAGTCTTAAATTATAAAATTATTAATTAGAATAAATAAATGCTTTTGTTTCTTTAATCAAATGATTTGTTGTAATTGAGTATTATTTATTTAATTTTACTCTAATTTTAAAATGAATTTTATTTAAAAATTTCAAGATGGCTGAATTAAAAAAAGCATATCTTTGATCAATATTCTTTAGAGCAATAGTTCTAAATCTCTAATAGTAGTGGCCAGTTTAAAATCCTAAAAAATCTTTTAATATAGTTTTTGCGAACCACTTTCAAGTTGATAATCTGCTGCTGAAGACATTAATCAAAAAATTAAGAAATTAAATGAGTAAATAATTATTGGCAAATTATGCTCTACAGTACAAGTTACCAATTTAAAGGGCTAAGTATAGAGGAGTAAATATTTTGTGTAATTTGGAATAAAGTATAAAATAATAAATATTAAAACAGTAAAAATATTATAAAGTATTTTATATGTAAATATAAAGAAATATGAAATTGTTTTTTAATATAAAATGGAGTGAAATGGGAAAATGTAATCTTGCGATACATTTTAATTAAAAGTTCTCTCGTAGTGGCAGCAACTATGGAGGTATATGTACGTACACATGTTAACACTATGTGTAGTAGTTGTCGGCACAAAGCAATTTGCAAATACTCATATATATTTTAAAGACTCGTTGAAAATAATTACTAGCTTTACTCTCTTAATATGTAGGCAGCCAGTGAGTTCATTTAAAGTTCTGTTATAGGTATATATATTCGTACATACACATATATGTACATTTTTCTGTTTCCTTTTGACAGTACATTAAAATTTCCGACAGAGTAGGTAACGACATGTTAGCGAGTGAAAAGGATTATAAACTCGTTTACGAAAATAAACATAGAAATCGTCTGTCGTCGTTGTGAGCGAACATGCTGAATAAAAATATAATATGTACTGACAGTTTACGCTACATTCTCAACAAAAAGAGCACGAATGAAATGTATTAAACGCGGGAAATATCTGCGAGTTCTCACTCACTAGTTTTTCACGGGACACGTGGATCTTTTAGTTGTGTCTGTGTGTTGTTACACTGTTGTTACACGGAAATTTTATTCTATATGTTGCTTTCAATTTTATATATTTTACAAGTATTTGCTGATCTTTTATTGAATTTATACTTTTATTCTGATTTTACTCGTTTACTGTCGTTCTAAAGCTTTTAGTATTTTATTTCTACATTTTTATATTGTTGTTTATTTTTTAAAGATATAAATTTATTTCGAGGAATGTGAGATACAGTTAAATTTTTCGTTATTTGTATGATTCGGGAATTAAGTTTTTTTTCAAATTTTTTTATGATGATAAACTCAGTGAGACTAAGTCTATGGTCANTATATATATATATATATATATATATATATATATATATATATATATATATATGACAAGCCTGTATGTGTTATTTTCTACAATGAAGAACCCAGAAACATTGAAACATTTAAATTACTCTTACCACAGAAGAATACATATGATTCTCTTAATTAAATGTGGAAAGAATTTCTGGAAAAGATGAAAGTTTATTTTGCATAATTAAGATTTTGTATTGTAAATAAAAGGTAACTATAATCCTCTATGTCTAACTTCTATGTTCAAGTAGATATTTAATCAAACCTTCTTTAAAAAAAAGTAAAATAAATGAATAAAAATAAATAAATTAATTGGTTTTGGAATAAATTTTAGTTTAGTGAAAGTTCTTGTTGGAAAAACAAAATCAAAATTAACATATTATTGTTTGCAATATTAAAATTTTCCTAAAATAAAGGAAATAAGTTTGAGAAGCACTGATGTTGACACACAATTTTCATACAGCAAAAACAAAAAGAAGAATATGTCATTTGAAATAAACTTTTCAGATATGTTCTTGAAACGTAGCACACAAGACACATGTCAAACCCGTTGTACAGCAGTACAGCACCAAGTACGGAGATGAGCATTGTATATGAATACCAGATGAATACCGTTTGAATGGCGGCCGGAAACGTTACAAAGCGGTTGAGATGTTGTGACGGGCGTTCACAAAGCCCGCATTGAGCGGCGCTTAAGTGGCCGGCGTCGGGTGTCGAGGTGTGAACTTCGGACCCCGAGCTGACACCAGTCACAATACCAACTGAATGAATGGGCTTTCTTGATGAGTGCTGATGGCTTCCAGTTGGACTTAGATCAGGTGTTCTTCCCTCATCTTCTTGTCTTTAACATTTCTTAACTTATCAAATATGTTTTCATGAAACTAAACATATAAACAAATCGAAAACCGAAGAATATGAAAATAATTGCTGTACAATATATTTGCAAACAACCCTTTTCGATTGTGTACGAAGGTAAGTCAGTCAAATTCACGTCAGTGAAATCATTGTTTTCAATGCAGGACTTTTTAATCAGCACGAGTTGGTTGAGTTGCGAGTATTTATAGAGAGAAAGGGCTGTACGTTCTGTATTATTGATTTGCGTTTTACGCATTGGCTCTCTCATTGGATTCCGTTTCCTTTGTTCAACGTTGTTATGCTTTGTAATGTCTCATTATAAATCACGCTTTAAACTTTCGCAGTTCCGAGTCTATGGAAACTATTCAATTCTGGTCTGGAACTCACAACGAACACAGTTTGATTAATCTTCTGTTAACTTTGTAAACTTATACACGCGATCGATTTTATCTATATATTTATATGATTATAATGATATGTATATGTGTGGTCATAGGTAATTATATTTCTATTAGGAAATATTTTTTTCGAAAAATACATTTGTAACATAAATTATATTATAAATTATTCAGTTATTATAGATTGTTATTTATATTTATATTTACAATACAACAATATTCATTTACTTTGTGAAAAAAATTATATTTATAGCTTAATTATTGCTTCGTTTATTATACGCAAACATATTTTATATTTATATATGTAAAAACTTATTTATTTATTAATAACTCTCTGAAGCAAAAAGTCATTATACATATGTATTTAATTTTAAGAACTCCCTATATAATACTCATAAAATATTTTTAAGTTTAAAAAATTACAAAGTATACGTAAATTGACAAAAATGTAAACAATTGCCGGTGTTGAAAAATACAATTCTATTTAAATTATAGATATATATATATATTTCTTGCTTAAAATACAAATATCCAGAAAACTGTTAATTTCTATAGAAAAAGGTCTTAAAAATACTTTGAAGGCATACCCTTCAAGAAATTATAGAATTTCTCTATTAAACACACAGTTTNATTTTAAAAACTATTAGTTTTCATACCATACTAATAGGTATATTTGGAATCCTCTCATCAAAACATACCTGATAAGCTCATATAAATAACAGATATGGAGAAAAAATGGCATACCCCTTAGGATATTGAATTTTTGTAAAATTAATATAAATTACGCAATTTTTGAGATATATAGTTTGTGTAAAATGACTCAAAAATCGACTGGGGCTATTGGAAAATTTCTATCTTTATTTATTTATTTGAAAAGTAAAAATATTTTTTTTTTTTAGAATTTATCTCTTAAAATATATATGTCAATGATGGTTTACTTGTAAAATAGAATTTAAATAATTTTTATTATTTTAAAGGAAAGATAAAATAAATCATTGACAGTTGCACTTAAAACGATAAAAATAAATGTGTTGTCGAGTCAATTCTATAGTAATATCATTGTTGATATCAGCCTACTGCAGTTGGATTATGTGCGAAGAGACAGCAAAAACGGGATAAATACAAAACGACAAAATAAAATACTGGGTGAATATAATATGTTAGGGCCCACGCTCAAGTATCTACACCTACTAAACAAGGATAACACAGGGTATTGTTTAAAGCTGCATTGTGTGAAACGCCTCTAGCGTACAACGAACGTACTTCTCTCTTCTGGTTCACCTCACTTCATCATCACTGAGCAAAAGTCTTCAATTTTACATCATTGTATACTTCATATTTTCAACAAGAACTAAGCTAGCTTCAAGTTAACTTTATATTTTAACGATTTACAACTGGTACAAGTTTAAAATACTCGGCTATTTTTCGAGTGGTACTGTAGCCACAGATGGCTATCTTTGTCTTTTCCTGTTCTTATGCTGATATTTGCAACAGTGGAACTGCTTGTATCTCTTGTGGTAACTAACACTGTGCTGTTGTCATTATCGATATCTCTTGAACTTCTCTTCTGTAATTTATTTATTGTTTTTACTAGTGGATAAATCTAACATCATGCTTCTGACAGCTTGTTCTCTATTGTGGAGGTTTATGTTTAATAATTCTAATAAACGATAAAAGTTAAAGTCGTACAGAAATATTTTCCTGGAGATAAAACAGTGATACGAGCAATAGCACTTAAATTATCCATGTTAATCTTTTCGTCTGTATCTGTCTCGTTAAGTAACCATCACATCAGCTTCACATCAATACACAAACGTCAATAAATACTAATTACCGGTTCATTAGCGAGGAAAACGCAAAAGGCTTTATCGGAAGAGCGTTAGAAAAGTTTGCGGTAAACTTATTTGAGCCACATTTCCCAGCAAGAAGCCTGGGATTGACTTTTATGTCAATAAATAAAGACAATACACAAACGTTATTCAGCATTTCAGTTCCATACAAATCAGCCAATCAGGATGAAGGTTTTCTTCTCACTCCGATGCTGAATTATTCAATCTAAAGTGCGAAGCGAACGATTCGATTTTATTATTTGATTGAATTTGCATCCGGAACTTTTTCTTTTCTTCCAAATTTTCTACAGAGAGAAAAGTCTCGTTGTACGAATTTTGAATTTTTGGCACTGAATAAAATTTTTTATTCATTAGTTCTGTTGACGAAATTAAACCTTGTACAATTTCAACAGAATTTACATAAAAGGAATATTTCGGAATGGAAAGGATGGGATATGCAGACAAGTTAAATTTTAATTCAACAGAGTAACCTCAAAATGTAAAAGCACGAATTTATATGTATTAGATCAAATATTTGTGTGTACAGTTTCATTTTGTAGGTTACAATTTTACCAGAATATAACTTTTCCGTTTTGTTTCCCTAAATGAAGTTGCTACGTAATTTTTGTTGATTTAAATTCAAATTTATATTAAGGTATTATATTTATTTCCATTATATCTTCATCCTTTAACTTTTATGAATTTAGGTTGTTTATTTCAAGCATATATGTTTATAATATAACATGTTTTCATTTTATATCTTTATTATATTTTCATATAAATTATACATTTATCATTACTATATAATACATCTTACAGTTTTATTAATTTAATGCTAAATTATAATTAATTAAAGTAATTTTCAATTTTTTTAAATTGTAAATACAAATTTTTGATTTAATTACACAGTTTACAATTCTCACAACGAATTATAACCTCCATGTGCCGCTACTGATTGGAATTCCATTCTGGTAGGTTGATTTTCTTGAAGCAAACGGCATTCTTTTCTATATCGTTCGTCGAGAAATCCGTGGTGCAAAAGGCGTTTACTTCGTTCTAAATTTTCCTCTCCATTTGGTCTGTCAGTTCCGCTGTCTGGCAAACACTATGGACTCAAAAATAAACGAACAACGTACACACTTTGTTTTGAACACCGCCTACTGGATTCACGCTTTGTTTTCTTCGTGTCTTTTACTTTTCATGCGGTTTTTACTACGATGCCGTGTTATTTGCGCGATAAATATATTTAATTAAACTTATTGTCGTTTTATCACAATCAGATTACAATTTTGACGATTGTTATTACTAATTATTTAATTAAATAATTGAAATGCTTTTCTTTTATCTACTTTGTGATTATATTTTAAATAAATTTTATAATATCAGAATGACCGAGCTTCCCTTCGGGACTATAATTAACTTTTACTTTCAATATAAAATTATTATTATACAAAATAAAGTTACTGACATTTTAACATTTTCCTAAAATATCTTTAAATTCCGAGAATAACATGTATTCTTTTGCATTAAGAGTATTATAAATGTTTCTGGCTTCTTAATTTTGGTAAATGACACACATAGCCTAGTCAAAGTAAATTTTCTTCTCACCGGGAAGATTACCAATAATATGTGTTACTTTTTCTATCAACCCTTGAATAGTTATTGTTTAAAATTATATCTCGTGGTATTTCAATTTCTTTTATTATATTTATCAATAATTCTCTCTTGTCTAGCTATAATGCTTACAGTCAGACTCTATATAAAACTGTAAAAAAGACCTTAAATGTTTTTTTCAGATCAATTTCTTAAGCCAAAATACCCTTTATATATAATTTTCATCAAAATCGTTAAAACCGTTTTTGAAAAACCGATTAGTAAAGAATTATCGTACTAATTTACCAGTAAGAACAAAATACAAATTTTTAAAGTTCTTGTGTATAAAAAACAAAGAATTGGAAATATAATCATTAATCAAATCACCCTATAGAATCTTCCGAATATTAGTAAAATAAAATCTTAAAGTGACTAATTAAAAATGATAAAATAATAATAAATCAAGTGTAAACGATTAAAAATGAATGTTTTGTATAGAGCAAAGCGATTACGAACGATAGGGGAGCGTCTAAAGATACTAAGGTCAATTTCTGTGTAAATCCAAGTATGTCAGTGCACCATTTGTCATCAGTGAAATATGAGCCGAAGAGTTTTGTCTTATTTCGCGGTTCGTTTGGCGTACACAGTGCATTTTAATCGATACGGATGACGTGGAGAATGACGCTTTTGGGTCACCCGGTATCAGCAGCGATATCTGACTGCGGTAATTCGATTTAATTTTGATAAATTGCATGGCCGGAAGGTCGTGGATTGAGCCCTGATAAAATTACGACGCCGATGAATTAATAACGACGACAAATGGACACATGTCCGTTTTGAAAAATCGCTTGATGAATGTGTTACTTCAAAGAAGCGCGATTATGTTTAGTCATCAACGTAATTACGATTTTTCACGATAGTTATACGCTTTCATATACGGCTTCTGTTATCTGTTCATCATTTTTAAACGAATTTCACTAATTTCTAGACAAATTAATATAAAATTAATTACATTGTATATCATTTAACAATATTATACTCTCAACACTTTTAAATACGTGTTATTGTTTTTGTTTTTTGTAATAAATTACTAAACAAAAGTTTTTAAAATAATGATAACATGTTTGTACATACTTCTATACATGTCCAAACATGTAGTACAAATAATTTTATGTTTTATATTTAATATTAAAAGCTTGAATATTATTTTAAAATATAAATTAGGTTACAGTTTTAAACAAAGAATATAATATGGATGATGATGCATTGAATTATATCAATTGTAATAAGTAATTTTACCAAGAATATTGTATTTGTGAAATAGAGTATTTCGTTTATTTATATAATATAATAACAAATTTATTTTAATTGTAGAAATGTAAACAAAATTCATATAAAACAAATATTTATTAACATATTTTAATACATATATTATTTTAAAATTTTCTACACAAATGAATATTCACAAAAATAAATTTCCATTTTAAAATTTATGTTTTTCTACCGTAAAATAAACATTATTACCTGCACCAAGTGTTTGAGTAGAAGTTTTTTGTCGGACTAATAACAGCTTTAAATAAACACATTCTGACCTTGTTATTTTCTTCACATTACAAGCGTGAATAATGGAAATTATATTGTTGTAAAAAACTGTCTCACCTAACAACCATTTCAAAGTTTACCTTAAATTCATTACGGGGTTACAGTGCATGACGGTTACAAACGCGGCACGTAAGAAACACAAAATTATATTTTTTTCCGTTTAAATGTGTGACCGGAAATGTTTTTGAAAATGTTTGTTAATTTAAATGACTGAACATTAATACTAGGCTTTTAAGTTGATGTCATTTCCGTTTTTAAATATGTTCTACCTTGTATTTTGCGATTTTAAGTATTATTGTGTTTGATATAACTAACATTATTTTAATTTTTATTTCAGGTAAATGTTTTCGCTATCATAACCTCAACCATAACAAATCTTGTCTTCATAAATGGTGAGTTTGTACACCTTCTTGATATTGTCTTGAATATGTGTTAGTTTTGTTTTTCGTATTGTCGTATGTCGAATCGTATGATTATTAATACGAAAATTATGAAAATTTTAATAGGTTCATATTGCGAACAATTCTCAAAGCTTGTTCTAATCAATTATGTTTATTATTCTACATGACAACGACAGAATTTATTATTTATAATGTATTGAAATGTATGCATTAATTTTTTATGGATTTTATTCTTTTTATTGTACAGTATTTTATGAATAACTGATGGTGTGACATGTAAAGGATTTACTCGCTTGTCAACTGGATAAAATTAATTGATTTAAAAAAAGTTTATTTACTTTCAAAAAAATTTAAGATATTTTACATGTTGAAATAGTGTTCAAATGACTACTCAGTATTTTTTTATGTCTATTAATTTATTAAAAATAGATACAAATGTCATTATTTATTATATTTAATAACTATAAATAATCATATATTGTTATTTACATATTTTTTTTTANGGTAATAAGTTAGAAACTCCCATTTAATCACAGACCGCAGACAATTCGAAGACCATCAAAAACAGCTTCTAATCAGATTTGCGGGAGGGTTCTGCAGATAAAGAGATCACGATTGTAATATAACGCGTGGGGGGCTGTGCTTACATGTAATACATAGTAGGAAGCCATCAGGGTGACTTCGATAGGAAGGAGAAAGAGGCAAGAGACAAATGTGTCCAATCTTATATGTACCAGCCGCACTAATTAAATGCAGACATTAATTTCTAAAGTCTACATTGGTTCCATGCGAAACACGTTTTAAATATTTACAGCACGTAGAAATAATTTTCCTAAAATTGCGCACTGAATTTTAAGTACAATTTACGAAACGATTGTAATTGCTTTTGAAATATTAAAATACCAACACGACGGGGCGAATAATTAAAATGTAAAACGCGACTTTTTCACCGGGTAGAAATCTCTCTTTCTCTTTGCATTGGCTGCTTCCTGCTGCCTGCTGCCTACTGCTTGTTGGTTACTAGCTGCAGCCTAGGTGACTGACTGTGTAATTGCATTTGCTACTTTTATGTAGACGTACCCTGTGAACTTTAAATATTATTATGTCATTCTAGTTAATTTGTAATCATTTTCTCCCCTATTTTATTAAGTTATAATAAACAATTTCCAGATTTTTAATTACCTTTTTTACTGTTACTAAACATTCAATCAAATCAATTATTTATTATTTCAATTCAAATTGTTCTTTTTAACAAAAGTTATATTGTATCGATTTTAATATAATTAATTTAATGCTTTCAATTACGTTGATACAATTTTGATTAACCAAACATTTTACATTGTTATAATAATTAAATTTCATTTTACTTAACCTAATTTCATCCACTACAAACTAAACAACCTCAAAATTATTAAATAAATATAACATATAATATAAAAGCAATTTTCAATAAATATAAAAAAGATATAATAATTATTAATAAATATATTTACTCCACCTTGACATCTTTGTGTAAAAATGTCGAATTTACTTTGTTCTAGATTTTATATAAATATTTTTATAACTTAGAACAAATAAAAAACTAATAAGATTTCTTTTATAACTTGTAAAAGAATTCAGATTTCTTGAAAATATTACGTTAAATATCTGACATGACTTGCTTATATTTTCGGTAACTTCCTAACAGGTATTATAACTTTCATATTTTTCTACCAAACTTTTTCTCATAAGTTTTATTATGTTTTTATCAAGTATTAAATATTATATACCAAGGAAATTTAGTAAATTATGTATAAAATTATAAATGGCACAAAACAAAAACAGAAATAGCTTTTAAGCATAAGTGGATTTATACAATTTTAAAAGCTTAAATTTCTAATTATGTTTTGTATTTGTGGGTGTAAATGACACTTGGAATTATATTTTAATTTTACACAAAGTAAAAATATTATAAAAGTAAACAATTACACATAAAATAATAACCGGAAAGATTGACATATTATTTGTTGATATCAACTGCAACAAATAAAAAGGAAATAAAATAAAAATCTATCGTGATCGAAATATTGATTAATTGTCGTACATAATTAACGGGTTCAGAAGTGGAGCAAGTTTTCGTTAATTTTGAGTCTAATTAAGGTGAACAAACACTCCAAAGTTCCAAGGTAAAATCGAACACTTAGAACATGATAAATTAAGGTGAATCGTCATCAGTGTGTAAGGCACGCATATTGAAATTAATTTTGATGCTGTTCCTTTTCATTTCTTATGAAATGAGATGAGATTTCAACCAAACCTGTTCCACGGTGTGTTATTAATCAGGAATTCATTGCAAAATTTTGATTGATTTGGTTCATTAATATTTTCGTTCATATTTCTCTTTTTAAATGTAGCGATTATTTTAAAATTCTAATTAAAATTTATTCATTATATTGTTTGTATTTTAATATATGAAGTTTTAATATTTTTTTAAATGTCAATTGAACTTATAAATACCAGCAACAAGCTTTGCTGGGAATTATAGTTTATATTATTTTCTATACAAAATCTTTTTTATGCAAAATAAACTTAAAGTCAATTCAATCTTTGCCTTTACAATAATTACATGGATTCTCCTGTGGCAAGAGTACTTTAAATGTTTTTGGCTTCTAATTTTAGAAAATAACAGATACAAGATTGTCAAAATATTTTTTTTACTCACCGTGGTTTACCAATGCTATTAATATTATTATTATTTATTAAACTGCACAACTTTAATTATCTTTCAATTCTTCATTCAAATTTTGAATCTTTTATTATAAAGATTATTGTTTGAAATTAAATCTTGTAGAAATTCAATTTTTACATTATATCAAAGAAAATATTACAATATTTTACTATGTTATTATATTTCTAAATTTTCTATCTATAATTTCATGTGTATAAAACCCGTAGAAAAGGCCTTAAATTTTTTTCTCGGAAATGGAACCTAAAAGATCAATTTTCCTAACTCAAAATACCTCGTGTCCGTAATTTTCAAAATCGTTAGAGCCGTTTTTGAGAAATTGAGTATAAGAATTGCTCGTTAAATATTACAAAATAAAAACTGAGGTCTCAATGTAATATAATCATTTTTGACATTACATATTATATAATATATATGTTGTTGAGATTATAATTTTTCATAAATCCCAAAGATAAAATTATAAAATTTTCCAAAATTAAAAAATTAATTATTAAGCTATGTATGGATATAGGATAAAATCATTGAATAAACAGTTTTCATTAAATTATAAAATATATCTCTTGCTGAGAATGAAACACATTACCCCAAAACATCTTACCGTATTCGCTACAGGGTGGCCACAATAAGACAGCTTCGTGCTTTATTATTAATAATGACCTCGTTTGCTTCTACGGCCATTTAATTAAGAGCCCATACATCCGGAAGGTTCCAAAAGGAAGTGGTAAAGGAGGGATGAGTTTCTCTATACAGATACCCTAACGAGAGAACGGAAACCTTATATACTATTGTAGAAATATAAGTTTTGTTCTGCGTCGTTTGTTTACACTTGTACAAGGTATTTATTTACGAATGAAATTGTTTAATTTATTTATTGGTTTGTTACGAAAACTTAAAGATATTATTACAAAGTTTAAAATATTGTAACATTTATTAGATATGATATTTAGTTAAACTTAAATAAAACTTTTTAGATAACATAAGAAATCATGAGTGGTGTATATACATCAACTAATTACTTCAGCAAAACTTAATTGAAAAGATAGAACCGAGAGAACTGAATACCGTCTCGTGTATTCATTGCATGTCTTCTCTTTGCATCAAGTATCTTGGTCAATGATATTATGTATATTCAACTAAACTAAAAAGCGAGATATTCATCTTCATTTGGAAATGAATTTTCTATTTATGTATTATTGAATGAAAAAATCTTTTATACATTTTAAGATACACATATGAATTACATTTATATTCGTGTCTATACATGCCTCGCTATTTTTATTTTTTTCGTTATATTATTAAAGTTTTTCCATTTTTATTTTATTTTTTAAGTACTCTTTTCTAAGTTATTAAAATTGTTTTCTGTTTTCTTTTCATTTATTATTCATTATGAGGTTGTTTAAATTAAATAGATAAAGATTTTTTTCATTTTACAAAACTATATTTTTTTGCATAAACCTGCTTCTTGAAATAATTAATTAAAAAGATACCTTTGATAAATATAATAAATGCTTTTTAAATATAAATATATAGAAACAGATTTTTCTAAATATAATTTAACAATTTGCATTGTAATATGATATTGATTAAAGTTTATATTTTTAGAAATTCTATATACATACAATGATATTATCATTTGAATACATAATTTTCTTTGAAATTACAGTGAAATACAACAGTAAATCATATATTTTATTTCTATAGAAATTTGAAATTCTAAATGAAAAATGTGCTGATACAAATTTTTCAATACATTGATTTTATAATAGAAGTAAAAGCAAATAGATTTTCATTGAATTCCATTTGATATTGTTATCTTGGATTTTAAAATGAAAATCTTATGATAAAATCTGTTAATGCTTTATATTTAATCTTTTATGTATCTTTTCATAAGCTTTTGCATTGTATTTTAAATTTTAATTGCAACGCGATTTGCAAATTTAAAACAAAGTTGAAATATATTGAATTGAAGTGCAGTAATACTTCAATGATGATTGGTAATCATCAATAGGACATGCTCATGATCCGGACTCTTCAAACATTCAGTTCGAGGTAATAACCTTTGATCCAATATTTGTAAAATTAAGCTTTTCATTTTCTGAACAGATCCGTAGATTAAATTTCCGGTCAAGGGTTCTATGATATTTGCTTTTGGTTTCCAATCAATATTTCTTGCTCGGGGACAAAAATACATATATATTTTATGTTTGTATTGAACCTAATTATGTTCGATATTTTTTAAACGGTTATTAAATAAAAAAATTACTTTATAGCTTAGTTTATACTATAGACAATGCAGTATAATATCTATTATTATCTTATTCTCAAGTTGTGTTGGTAGGATTATATAGACAAGTAACAATAATTGATAAACTTTGTGAATTGATATGAATGAACAATTTAGTAAAAATCAAGACGTCGGTAGATGGTGTCGATTTTCAGCTAAACGCTTGAAAACAATGGCGCATTAAGTACGGTGGCGTCCGCTCGACCAGAACGTTTCTGATGAGGGATCGCAACCGGGTGGCATTGGTTGAGCGCGAACTTCGCAGATAAATTCTCCGGGAGTTGGCGCTTTATCTCTTCGCGTGGAAACTACCAGCTGCGGTGATTATAGCCGGGAAAAAAGGTTTTCCAGACTCCGGCTTCCGTCCATTCGCTGCTAAAAGTTTAATTGTTTTAACATGCTAAATGAATCGGATTTACCATGCTGTGTGCCAAAAACCAGATTCCCAAAAAATGATCGTCACTTTTTAACTATAACTTTGTAAAGAATTATTTGGCATTCATTCAGAAAGGAATAAGGAATCTCAACTGCACCGTCAACCCTATGGAATTTTTAACATTTCGTTCGTATGTTTTCGCATGAGATCGCTGCGCACATGATTCGGAGTATCCGTAAATAAAGACTCTATTTGATCTATGGTTCACCGTTATTAATTCACTTCAGTGAACTGCTCCAATATATCGTTCGTTTATTGTGTACCTATACCTTTTACCTCTAAAGTGATCGGAATAAATGTACTTGCCTTATTTCCCATTTGATTTTTTCTTAAAAATTACAACCAGTTACAATAGCTACTTTTGTATTCAAATTAAATATCTTTAAAAGTAATAAGATAGAAAATAAAATAAAATAAGCATTAATCTATAAAATATCGCCAATGTTTTAATTAAATAAATTCATTTGTAATTTAAATATTTACATGTTATTCACGATAATAAATTGTTTCAATAAATAAATATAATTGAAATTAAATTGAAATACCGAAGATTTATTGAATCGTTAATAATTTATAATATGTCTTTGCCAGTATAAAATTAATAATCTAATTACAAATAAACTGGTAAGTTTTTAGTATTTAAACAAATTTCTGTCATATTTTGTATCATTTGCTTTTCGCTTATGATCAAATAATTTCATTTACAAAATCATTCATTTGTTATTAATTTCTATTGATCGAAAGTTGTTAGATATATAATTTATTTAGCTAGTTATCTTATACAAGTGAACAAGAAACAAAAATTATTTAGTTCCGTAAAATTGGATAATTTAAAAATATCTGGAGCAAGTATATATATAATGTATGTTGTATCATTAGGTAATCGATACACGTCATTATTTTATGTCGTGGTGGCCATTTCATATCCAGTATGACGTTAAAAATGGCCATTACTTTTGTAATGTCTAGTTTGTCCCATGACGTGCGAGTAACATTGTTTCGTGAGTTTGAGAAATGATTCTAATTCATTGTTCCGTTACTTGTTGAGCACGATATCTGCTCTGTTTTTTGTTCCGTAAATATTCAGAAATTTTCAGGACTGGACCAGCTTTTTATGTTGTACTTCATTGAAGTTTTTAACTTTCTTGCTACGAAATTAATACTTTTGGAGAAAATATACAAAAACTGTTATTAATTTGAATTTTAAATGAAAAATTAAAACCTAAGAGTATTAAATTGATGATTTTGGATAAATTTGGAGATGTATATTTAATAATTTAAATTTAAACTATTTCCCTGTGACATATATTAATAACATCCTTCAAGTTAATACATGTATAAACATAAATTAAAGACCCAATACATGCAGCATGTTGTAGCAAGCTGCAACTAACAGAATGAGTAGTTTGATATCCGGTGTGTTGTGAAGATAGTCTTCGTTGATAACATTAGATTGATAACACCTGTGCGCGCTAAGATTCTTGCGCGGACGCAAGATGGCAGCGTGGTTAACATTCCGATCATCTTTCGCTCGTTCTCAGTACACGGTTGGAATCCTGTAGCTAGTTAGTAGATTCTTGAGGAATATCTTTATTTGGAAAAAATATCAAAAGATATAATGACTATAGATAATCGCGGTATCATTAACTTTGTTATAATTCGCAACAATGCAATAATTTATAATAGTTAAAAATTGTCACGGTTGAACGATATTTCAGATTTTGTTTTATGCATTATTATGGTNTGTATCATTAGGTAATCGATACACGTCATTATTTTATGTCGTGGTGGCCATTTCATATCCAGTATGACGTTAAAAATGGCCATTACTTTTGTAATGTCTAGTTTGTCCCATGACGTGCGAGTAACATTGTTTCGTGAGTTTGAGAAATGATTCTAATTCATTGTTCCGTTACTTGTTGAGCACGATATCTGCTCTGTTTTTTGTTCCGTAAATATTCAGAAATTTTCAGGACTGGACCAGCTTTTTATGTTGTACTTCATTGAAGTTTTTAACTTTCTTGCTACGAAATTAATACTTTTGGAGAAAATATACAAAAACTGTTATTAATTTGAATTTTAAATGAAAAATTAAAACCTAAGAGTATTAAATTGATGATTTTGGATAAATTTGGAGATGTATATTTAATAATTTAAATTTAAACTATTTCCCTGTGACATATATTAATAACATCCTTCAAGTTAATACATGTATAAACATAAATTAAAGACCCAATACATGCAGCATGTTGTAGCAAGCTGCAACTAACAGAATGAGTAGTTCGGTATCCGGTGTGTTGTGAAGATAGTCTTCGTTGATAACATTAGATTGATAACACCTGTGCGCGCTAAGATTCTTGCGCGGACTCAAGATGGCAGCGTGGTTAACATTCCGATCATCTTTCGCTCGTTCTCAGTACACGGTTGGAATCCTGCAGCTAGTTAGTAGATTCTTGAGGAATATCTTTATTTGGAAAAAAATATCAAAAGATATAATGACTATAGATAATCGCGGTATCATTAACTTTGTTATAATTCGCAACAATGCAATAATTTATAATAGTTAAAAAATTGTCACGGTTGAACGATATTTCAGATTTTGTTTTATGCATTATTATGGTAAATATTCACAGCTGCATGTGATACAGTTTCGTGAAACTTTAACTAAAACAGTTTTTATAAATGTTCCGGGCGATGCGACAAAGATATATCACCTTACTTTACATGGATTGAAATTCAGAATAATTAGCTTGTGTTCTTTTATACTTCCTTTTGTCTTGAAAATTTGTTGCAAACAAAACTTTTTCATGGAATAATTTATACAGTTTATTTGACATTATTCTCAATTTATTTTTCAGTTTTTTTCCTAATAAATCAACTAATAATAAAAAATAATGTTAAATATTTGAAAAGTATACAGATGTATTTGAATAACAAAAAATTTAAATGCATTATTCTCTTATTTAAAGTTAAAAATAATAAGATTAATTAAATTTCCCTTGAAATGTGATTAGAATATAGTCCACATCACATATGACAAATATAACCATAATCGCCTCATCGTATGAACCACAAATATCGTCACGTGACATAATTGTAAGCACACACGTAATCCAAGCTTTCGGGAGCTTATTACATCTGCTGTAGTTGCTCGATCACAGAATTGCATTTATATTTATAAAAAAGCGAAACTTTATATTTAAAAAAAAATGTGTATTTTTATTTATAATTCAGCGCACAAATTTATCTTAAGATTTTAAAAAAATATTGTTGTCTATATTTTTTAATATTATCTTAAAAAAATAGCATTTTTTAAATTTTTCTATCATAATTAAGAAATTAATAAAATATAAACAATCAATTTCAATAGTTTTATTAAAATAAAACTGTAGCATTTGTTTTTTTGTAATAATTGAGATTATTTTATTACAAAATTTATTGATTTAAAGTGGTTTTACAATTTGATACTTGAAATCACTGATAAATCGTTATTTGGGTTGGATTTATATTAATATATTTTGAAGAATTTATTTTAAATTTAAGTTTATAGAGAATCATATTTTGTTTAAGTTAAAAAGCTAGTTTCACTGTTGGTGTAAATGTTCTTCTCTGTGATTTTCGTGCTCAACAGAGCGACCTAGCAACCATTCTAACCATAATTCCGGGGATGGTTTGCGGTTTACGCCGGCCGCTCATGCATTGTGCAGTCCACTGACACTTCTTTTTTATCCCCACAACCCTCCGACTTTCTAGTTACTGACAACCGAAGGTATATAACCCGCAATGTGCATTCAAGCCGATGAAGAACAGAGAGATTATTTCACGGAGAAAATAAAAACAAAATAGAGATTAATTACTTGCAATGGAGAATAAACGTGCGCATAAAATTGTGAATGAATGTTGAGAGGAAGTATTATGTAGTTTTATTCATGTTGGAAAATTACTGCACAAGCAATTATTTAAGTGCGAATTATATGCATTTAATTGACTTGCTTTAAATTAAATTCAATGTTATTCTTCCATTTTTTATATGTACTAATAATTCGTTAATATATCTTATAAAATTTATTATCAGATAATATTTAATTGTAATACCTGGTATAATCCAGCTTAAATTTCCATTTATTTTCTTGCTTGCAATTATTCATTAATCCATGGATTACTTTTATTACATTCTGTTATTATTTTGTGGAAAATATTTGTCATATTTTTAAAGAAATATATATAAAATAATTTTGCAAATATTTAATAAAATCTGCGATTGAAGTTACAGTAACCATAATGCTTAATTTAGCAATTCATTTATACAAATGCCAATGAATACTATAATAAAAGAAACATTTATTTAATTTAATTAAAATAACTTGATAAAACACGTCTCTAATAGCAAGAAAACAAAGAAACAATAAGTCCACGTTGTAGAAGTAAATTTTAACGTCTGCGTAACGATAGGCTATGAATCACTGCGTGAACTCTTGTGCATAGATGTAGAGCTGCAGTTTCCTCTGCAGCTGGCTGCGATGTATCAGGCGTTAATTACATTGTCTCGCACCGTAGATTTATAAGATTCTATCAGTGACATCTGAACTGGCCGTTAACTTGATATACTATTTATCCTACAATGGCGAATTACCCCGAGTTCAACTTTTTGCCGTTGTTTGAATCAGAACTGCAATTGGTGCATGATCTTTTATAACTAAATAAATGAGATTTATAAAAAATCATTATGTTTTAAAATAAAAAAAGTCTATTTTGTTCATGAATAATTCATTGTAATAATAATACTTATAAAAGTAACAGATAATAAACATTAATTTTTAATATTTAGTCATATTTTAGTAGTTCTTCTTTACTAATTTATGGTTAAATTAGTTCAAATTAAAAAATATTGGTATATAAATAATAATAAGCATAATTTTGAATTGTGAAACATTGTTTCTCTTTAGTAAGAATAATAAGGCAATGTGGAAACATTTGAATTTTGGTGTGAATTGGTGGCAGCGCCAGCAATATCACTGGTCGACATTCACGGCGATTCTCGCGACTGTTTCTTTCGTTCGCATCGCAACTTTGGATCAACTGATTTAATTAATGTGTCTGCTTACAGTGGATTTCGCTTCTGTGTAAATTATGCCCTGTTGATCTCGTTGAAAGAGGATCCGTTTAATTAATTTTTTATTTGTTGTTAAACGCTGGCTCGAACTATTCGGCACGAGTGCTAATTAGAACACTTAATTAATTGTTTGCTTGATGTTTTTCCTTGTGTTGCTTTGTGCGATTTGAGATGCTGCAATTAGCAAAATGAAAAAAAGAAGAAGAAGATGCCTACTTTGTTTGTAAGTCATCTGTGCAAGCAGCTACGTGAAATACCCAAAATATCGTTTAGATTAAGATGAAGAAAAAATAAGAAAAGGATAATTAAAAAATGCTAATTTTATTCTTTTCATTTAGAAATTTATTTCTTTATATAAACAATCAGTTTTAAACATATTATTTAGGTAATATACATATTAGTTTAATTGGAGTTTTCGAAATGTAATATTAATTAAATAACATACAAAAATATTTTAAATTTAACTTAAACATTATTGTAATGATATTATTATATATTTGGAAATATTATTGTAAATATATAATCTTTGTAAGTAAAGTAATAATTCTGGAAACATTTGGAACTGAACGTGTTTCTGTATTTGAATGAATAAGTAAACATTTCGCATCTAGAGAATAGAACGGCTGCATCACTTTGCAATTTCAATATTATTATAAATGGTAACCGCATGTAGGACTAGACTAAGCATCCTAACTCCCAGGTAGATTGTCCCTCGATATGGCACGGCGTCCAGCACCATTATCAAACCTACCAAGTCCCGTGTGTTGTTGTATTCGGTGAAATTGGGATTCTGTAAGATGTATTAGTTATGTATTTTGAGACTTGTTTGTACAGTGTATGCTTTGTGATTACAGTATTATTAGTAATTAATATTAAAACGGCATTTCAGAGGATTATGTTTGGTCATGGTTTTGCTGATAAAGTTGTAAACTGTAATCATAGACAATGTTCTTGCAAAAGCTTATTATTAATTTCTGGTCGCTTGTCATTCGTTGTTATTACAAATTTATGTGAATTACTTAAACTTTGCACTAAATTATATATAAAGTTTGTAATTATAATCACTTTGTTTTATAAATCAATTAAATATTCATCATTAATAATCGGAATTTATGAATTTAAAGACCAAAACGTGAATAATCTATTCTTACGATCCTGACATCACTTTCTAATATTTTAATTTGAAAGACCTTGAATCAGTTAAGTTCAAAATTTGATGTAAGATAAATGTAAATTAAGTAACTGTCTGTTTCCAATTTAAAACAATTAAAGATTTTCGTACCCTTTTCTTAAATATAAACGAACTAATTTTCAACAAAAAATAAATAAACAAAAACATGCCGGAAACGTATAAGATTTTGTTGTGAAAATATGTTGTAAGATTTTTTNACTTAAGAGGGTAAATAAATTAATTGAGTATTAAATGAGAGTTACATTACTAACAAAATGAGATAATTATATTCAGTTTAATCGTTTCTTGTGTAGCTTAAACTCATTAGTTGCAAATAAGCAATAAAGATGTAGCATATAATTTATTTATAAATTTACAGCATCGTATATATTTCTGTCATATTTTATGACATCATAAATATCATGTAATCTGCTTCTGCAAAGAACATAGCTGACCAACAATATCACAGTAATACCGTTTTACATATGTAATGAAGATGTGAAGAGCACTTCAAAGAGACCGTGATATTGCTATAAACATAATGCCTGCAGGGGACACTGTCACTTTTGATCATGCCTGATTTTGTTGTCTGCTCTTTTCCTGTACTAACAGGATACATTCAATTTATAACAAAGCTAAAATTGTCCCATTACTTCATCATGTTTATGGATTATTTTATCTAATTACGTCTTTTGAAATTTACTTCTAAAATACAAAATCGTAACAACATGTTGAATCTTGTTTGTTGCATTTTTTTTTTCTTTTCTTTTCTACCGGTGCATTTGCTATTTAGAGTTTCTAGTTTAATTTGAATATATGGCGAAAATATTTTTCAATTACAACACTCCATTTGTTCTGTTTAGATGCATTTAGTAGTCAGGTTGTTTTGCAGGGTTGTATTTCAAATAATACAAAAATGAAAAGTTTATTTCTGTTTTGTATATATCAGCTTAATATAGATACTGCAGTTATGGATTTATTCCAAATATGAATTATGCTCGAATTCAGATTTGTAGATTTAAATTAAAAATCTAATTGTTGACTACTATTTAAATAATTATTGTAAATATATAGCTTACTAATTATTATTATATTTATGCATTTTTCTTATCTACAATTTTAATTTTAAATTCAAAGTTATAATGCCGGTTCTGTAGTTACCTTCTCTAACCGCATAGTCTACTTCCGGCCATTTGGAAGGGAAAGATTGTTGATGGGATGTAAGGGAGGCAAAGGCACGCATTAACTAAACCCTCTGCACTACAGGCAGCAGTACCCGGCTTTCTACGGATTAATCACACTTTACAGCTGGTTATGGAACTCCCGTGTTTTTATATTAATCCTGGACATGCACCGTTTGGTCACTTTTGCGTTGACGCCTTCCTTTACGTTTTCCAGGAACGTATTTAGATTTTTTGTTTCGTAAATACAAAAATAAAAATGTAACATATTTGAGATTTCTAGAAAAATTAATTAACAGTAAAAGGTACTTTTTACTGATGATTTTTTTGTTCTAGGAACTTTTATTGTTTTAACTTATCATTTTATTACAGTAAATGAGGAAACTTAGATCCGCATGCACTTGATTTAAGTTGATTTTGTTCTTTTAGGAAGTTTATTGTTTGTGCTTATCGTTTTATTACACAAGAAAGTAAATGGAAAAGTAAATTAACTTGAGTGTTTTTGATGAGAATAAAATAAAGGTACTCGTATGAGAGATGGATTAGAATTAAGTAATAAAAGAGGTTTCACCTTAACTAATTTCAGTCATTAGT